>OENT01000298.1:118170-139099 GCA_900239685.1 Rotaria macrura
ATTAAGTTGTAACTTTTACACAAGTGAAGTTGTATGTTTTTTGTTAGGAACTCCTTTTGTGAAAAACACCTTGTGGTCAAAAAGTCAATTTCTCAAAAATGAGGGTATAGGAAAAACAAAAATTCAGATATCTTGTCTAACAACCAAACAGAACTCCAATAGTCCATTTTGTAAGGCAAATTTTTCTCCACTAACTGACAGAGTCATAAAGGTTCCAACCTTTAGTTTCGAATTACAATAGTTAAAATATAAAAAACTACGAAAAACTTTTCCGTCCAAACTAATTTTTCAGGTCTTTCAAAGATTCCCTTACTTCTCTCGAACAAAAGCCGACACAAAATTTCTAAATTCATATTCTGAAAGAACACGAAATTCTGCTTCTAACCCATAGATTTCGACTCGTCTGAAATATTTTCGAGTGGACCAAAAATAAACAAACATTTTGTGCCAAAACTTTCCGACCACCCGTTAGATCGATTCTTTGTCAAGCTGAAAAATTGGTTGTAGAAGAACCAAGAGAATATAAATCATCAGTCAAAGTTAAAGTTCTATGAAAATGAAAAGGCACGCACAGCTTTGAGTGGTAGGTTGATTCATTTTTTCTATTTTCTTTTATCTATCAGTAGTTTGTAAGACGAATATAAGATTCTTCATTTTCCAGACTTGAGAATTGATCGTGTTCGTGCCATCATGGATGACGATGCAAGTTAACATAAGACAAAGAATTATGGAAAAAGGAACTACTACTGAATATACAAGACATTCTTCAGCAAGACTCCGTACTTGATCCAAATGACCGAACAATCGTAACCTCATCGTCATAATCAAAAAAATATGACGAATCTAAACTACTTAACATATTGATTGGCATATGATGAAGCCGTACAAGTGTATGAATACAAATCAAAACGTTTAAGACTTGTTTTTGCACAAGAATAAGTCATGCTTTGAACTCGATGAACTTTCTTTAAACTGTAGATCAGTGGATGATGCGTGACTAGTTAGCACGAACAATATAACTATCAATAGTTGAAATGACAACAACTCTCTAATATGTTTTGCATCAAAGTTAATCGAAAAAGTTATTAAAGATAAAGCGAAAAAAGCAGCATCTTACTGAATTCAAATCGCTTTATTAGTCCGATCAAAATCTATTGCACTACATTTCGGGATATTTGAAATTCTTCCCGGTTCATCTAGTCAGTGTAATATATAATACTTGCTCTTGTAAACTGATAAGAATTATGAACAGAATCGAAACAGTTAACATCTCAAATATCTTTGATAGTCTTGAACTGAGTTATTGCTGTAAATTTGTTACTTGGGATGAAGAGAAAAGTTTAGGCGACATTCTCATAATTCCTAGTGTTAAAAAAAGACATTCTAGCGGAAACTAGGGGTTGCACTTTAACTTTAAACTTCTGAAAAAAAGTGCCTGAAGTTTAAAGTTGACTTTCAACTTTAATTTTTAAAGTAAAGTTAAAGTGCCACCCCTAACTGAAACGAGTCCTCTCCGAACAACTGTATTCAAAAGATCGAAAAACAAAAGGGAACTATTCTTTGCCAACTTAAATCATGAAGTATTGCTACATTATTGCTCCATGATTGTGCAAGTAGAGTTGGTGTCTTTTATTTTCTGATGAATAATTGATGCACTTACAATTATACACCGAAAGGGATCCAGTTTTGATAAAAACGATGAAGAAATCGAGAAAGAAACACTATGACACAAACAAAAATTGATCACATGTAATGCTGTGTCGGCGAGTTTATGTATACGGTATATGTAATTGTTTTTCTCTACATACACGTCACATACACTTTGGTAAGTGCTGATGATGAGTAAGTCTTTTTTTGTTTATTTCTATTATAGTATAAAATCTGTAGCTCTCTGTAACTTTATATCAATCAATGGTTGTTAATTGAGAGAAAACCAAGCTTTCATTATAATCCTTACAGAACTAAAACGTAAAACACGATGGAGCCATACTGCCACTATGTTAAGAAACTATGGGAATAGTTTCTTCATCGATATGATAGATCATTAAGAGAGCAAAATACATCATGTCAGAAAACCCACCAAGCCACTTGAGACCGTTGATTCCAACTCGAATTCAGTGTTCATTGATAATCATGCTTCACAACATTCCTTGAACAGTGACACAAAAGCCCTAAGTGTGTAGTTCACCAGAACGTTGATCTATGCCTTATAGGACGAATAAAAAAATGAGCTATAACTCAAACCAGTATACAGACTGGTCCAATCCATTCTAACAGTTTGACCGCGGTGTCGGTGTCGATCTGAAAAACAATCCACCCCTCCCGCCCAGGAAAGTTTTAATTCCCTCCTAAAATTAACTTAAGGGCATTTCTAGTTTAGGATTCGAGCAGCTACTGAGGCCTAGCTACCCTCAGAAATATTTTCTGACTCCACCACTACTCTATTATAGGTGGGGGTGTATATGAGGGATACATCCCTTAAACTTAATCAGTTTATCATGTAATACATAGAAATATATCAGGGGGGCACTTTGCAACCAATTCGGTCTTCTATATAGTTGGAGAAGACATCAAAGATTATTTAAGTGTCAAATGATTTAGTGAGAAGAACTAATGTCATATCTGAGTTCAATTAAAGTGTTTTTGGTCTGCAGATCGTTTCTAAATACTTTTGTTGTATACTTAACCAGAGAATGAGATACAATTTAAGTTTTTTTTGTCTATGTCAAGTCTTTGAAACGCTGCAATAGCTTGTTGATAATTCATACAGAAAGAATGACAGCTTTTGATTCTTCGAAAAGTACTACTAAAGCAGACAAAGAACTCGAATCATAGTACTCTTGCTATAGGTCAATAGACTGATATCGATGTTAATAACATTACCAGAAATTAACAGTATGCTCAATGTAATATGAATGTGATCCAATACGTATACATACCCTAATTCTAATACATATATTGAGTCGGTCGATTGGTAATGATGATGTTTTAGAATGAAATTTTGGCAAAAGATAAACAAAAAAAAAAGAAATGGTGGTGAAAGAAATGCATTAAAATTAGAAAATAGTTGATTAATGAAATAATGAAGAGTTTGACGAAATATGAAACTTCGCACAAATCAGAACAATCAAACTGCATGTAGCGGGCCACAACACCTTTTTCTTAAAATTTATAGTCAGCATTTTCTTCAAAAGTATTTGTAAGTTCTACAACAACGAATACCTTCTTATTCCTACGTTGATAATGATATAACACTTATTTCTATCAAACATTAGATAGACGTCGGTATTTATAAGTTACATTCATAGATAAAGATGTATTGACGTACAGTTTTCCAAAAGTGATGACTCATAACAGTTTCGCCTACACTCAGTGAATACCATTGAGTAGATAATCCTCTCGTTTCTGCGACTGTTTTCCATTCACAGTTGTATTTCTATCTATTTGAATATGCGCGTTCATGAATTCAATTTGAACATTATAGATTGTTCCGTTCCATACACATTTCAAAAGCATGAAATAAGTCATCAGATGTTTAACGCAATAACATTTATTGGATTGATAGAATCAGGTTATGGAATCAGTTCGTTTCGACTCTTAAGATGTTAGATAATGGTAAGAAATTTTTCGATGTAAAAAGATAACGGCTGTTACAATAAAATTTTAGTATGTTGAATGCTTGTAACATTTATAAATTTTTCCGAATTGAGGAGCACACAAATACACAAAAATTCTATGTTTGCAAATATGGTTTGTACATGCACGAAAGTTGATGCTTAATATATGATTTTGATTGTAATCATCAGTAAGGAAATAAATCAAAAAATGTCTTCAATTTTGTACCCGTGTAATTTGTTACTTTTCGGGAAAATACATTTACATAAGGATAGTATTCAATTATCGTCATGAATATATCGAGAGTATCTTTATTAGTTTATTGTCTCTCTTTGAGCTATAGTATAGAATAATTGTGACAATTAAATGCATTCCACTAGTCATGAGAAACATAGTAAATTATGTACAACTTCCTAAAAACAAAATATCAACTACACTAACGATCGTATACGATCATTGTATGAGTTGTAACTTGCTTTCAATTATTAATCCTTTTGAAATATATCATCAATAGCTATTATTTACAATCGACTTTTTTCTTTGTCTTCTATTAAACATTGTCCTATTCCGATATTTATTTATCTGTAATCTTTATCTACATCTTTATTTTAACGTGACATATCTCTCTTGTATATGCTATTGGTATTTTTTATACGACTCGTGCCACTATTTATTACACGCATATATTTTCCATTGTATTATGTATTATCCTACAAGATTTAATTGTTATCAATTGCCAATGTCCATCTAGCGTTTTAATAAAATTATGTATATGCATTGAAAATGATTCATCAAATAGCAGCATGATACTCTATCCAATCCTAAAGGAAACGATATTACTTCGTCGAAAATCGATTATCTGTGAACATATCGAAAATTCTTTGTTGAACTTGGGTTCTATTTTTATTGAACTGAGTATTGTACTATCAACGAATGATCATTTACATCGTTTTATGAATTTTGTTGATTTTCTTTTACATGACACGCGTATGAATCATCTGCTAGATAATCTATTCGGAAATATTATATTTTCGACTATTATTTTACATCATAATCCACTGTTAAAAGCAATCAATACTAATGCATTTTATAATACACGTGATCACGTTGAAGTATTTAGGACGTTAAATACAATTTTATCGGACAGTAATGCAGTATTTGCAGTAATAAGAAAGTTTCATAATTTAAAACTTCTCAGCATGGAAAATGATCAATTACAATCGATTCCAGATAGGGCATTCAATCATTCTGAACTTCGCTATATTTCGTTCGGTGCTCGTTTTAGACAAACATCACAACCTATTGAACATATTGGTACATATTCATTTTTCAATGCACCGAATTTAGTATCATTGAGTATCTTTTCATTTTTACTAACGAAAATCGGAAAATACTCATTGGCTATGAATAGAATATTGTCATCAATAAATGATGAATTCAAGAATATGTTATTCATTGATATAAGTGGATCAATGCTAAAGGCTTTTAGTTTTGAACCAATATCTCTTAGTGGTTTTCGTAATCGACCTGCTTTTTTACGTCTTTACAATACAAGTATCGATTATTTGGATGAAAGTATATTTTAACCTTTTCTAGAAACGCATCCGTCGTCATTATTAGACGTTCAAGATTCGATTATAAGTCGAATGTGTGATTCTAGATCATCTTGGATCAAAACTGAATACTGCACAAATACTAATCGACGTGAAAATCGTGTACACAGAACCGCATGTTGCTCTTTGTGATCTTTTTTTGGTAAAAAATAACTTAAATATGGAGAATAGCATCCATCTAATTGTACTCATATGATAATGCGTATTTTGTATGTATTGTAAAATTCTGCGGAATAATAGTTTGAATTTCATTCCATCTTCACTAACAAGGATAAATATCATTTGCCAAACACTAAAACTATCAATGGAATTCCTCTTTTATAAATAAAAAAATCATGACCTTGTAAATTTACTAAAAAATACAACTTTCCAGTATCGTTTAGTGTTAAATTTTGTTTCATATCGATTCACCGTTGAATTCATTCTAGGTTGCATTATTACTGTGTTTATCCACGTAACTCTACACGTATTCAATGTGAATTTGGATTAGTGCAATTCGTAAGCTATCATTGAGAAATGATGATTACGGACGAGTAGTTAATTATTGATACTACGGAAACAGGTTATACTCACCATTATTTTGCATGACCTTGTTCGATAATTTTATTTATACGTATATTCGGCATATTTCGTATGTTAACCTATTTGATGACTTTCCAAACTAAGATGTTTTTGTATCTACTTGATACTTATATTCTGACTGATTCTATCTGTTCAATAACAATGAGTTCGTTCATTTCTATTTACATGTAAGTTGATATTTTTTTAAGAATGACTATTTTCAATGATTTAATTATAACTCATTAGGAAAATCAAAGTGTATTCACTGAAATATTCTCTTAATTAATCAATTTGAATAAATACCATAAGACTTAATCACTAGAGAGTCTCTCTTTCGAATAATATATAAAATACAAGAAAAAACAGTTTAGTTCAATATCGGAACATAACCGCCCCCGAAGCAATGACGATGCTTCTGTAGTCAGCATCGATACAGATCAGTGAGTTGTAAAGGAATGCAAACCATCACACAACTTTCGTGACATCTGTTACATGAATGTTGATATTATTGCAACCGTATTTTTATTTCGTGTTTCAGAACAGCATTTTGAATTAAAAGTGGCAAATTTTTTCGAATTATTTTAAATTTTTAAAACAATTTATTCAAAATTAAAATTTAACGATTTGCCAATCGTCGAACTTATTACTTGATGATAGTATGGATTCTTTTAGCGAGATCTACATAGCATAACTTTGATATCCATTGGACGTCTTATTATCTTACTTTGAAAGATGTTCATTTTTGGTTTGTTTCAATAATAGGAAAATATAACAACCGTGAGTCGTAATTATTTAGTTCATTTCAATGAAAAACATGATTAAAACATCAGAAAAAAATAATCATCGATGCTCGATGAATCGAATATATTAGTATTTCACAACATGTTGGCAACCATGTTTTTTGCTTATTCTCTTTCGTGTTGCACCTTTCAATACAAATAATGTAAAATGCCAATCGTAAACATCGTTTAGTGTCATTCTTCACGGTCAACCGAAGAATGTCATCGTTGGATAACGTTGCTACTATTAATATAGAAGCTTTCAAACAAAAACTCAATACTCAAACAAATGCAGATAAACTGGCAAAATGTGCAATCGATCTACGAGAAGCAAGACTCGATTCATGCGAAGGTCCATTAGCTATACCTGAATTATTTGTCGTCACATTAATTTATAAGAATAGATATTATGATGCATAGTAAGTGTTCACTTGTATATTATTTTTTCCTTAAGAACCGTACACATCGAACGAATCGTCATTCCGATAAGATTAATCAAAATGATCTTTATTGATGTACAACAAAGTTCAATGATAGGATTTTGAAGACGAGAAGGACTTTGGATTTCACAAAATTTTTGAAAGCGTGCAACACTATTTTATAATCTATAAGAATCAAATTTATTTCATCAGAAATGTAGTGCAAAAGTTGAATATTGTTTTTAGTATTAATAATCGTGTTACTGTTGGTGATATTTTTGGTAGTATGGTTCGATTAGAGCTTCTTCAACATGAAGAGATTGAAAAGCATCATCTGGTATCTGAAGAAAGTCCTCAAACTCCACTTGATCTAACGCAATGCCTCACCAATGCAACGGATGGTGCTCGTTTTCGTATAGAACCCAATTCACCATCTTCAGTACCAAAAGGAAGCATAATCATCAAAACATTAACTGATAAAGCTCTTAACCTCAATGTATGCATTGAGACAGATACGATTGCCTTGCTTAAAGCACGTATAGAAATTATGGAAAGTATTCCGATTGACCAACAACGACTTATTTTTCAAGGAAAACAACTCGAGAATGATAGAACATTGGCTGACTACAACATACCCAATGATAGTATACTCCATCTCGTTTTACGTCTTCGCAAACCTGTTATTCGACTAAAATCAGTCAATAATAAAATTATTCATAATGTTCATGTTTCTATGAAACTTGATCCACACATGTGGATTTTATCCAGCATTTATCCAGAACCATCAGTGACAAATGGAAAAAATTCTATACAATGGAACAATATGAATGTATATCCAGATGGAAAAATAATTTTTGAAAAAAAGCCATGCACAGTAGATCGTCTTTATCCTTCAATTGGTGATGAGAAAGAATATCGAATGTTATTCTGGGAAGCGTTAACGTCGGCTGAATCCTGTGATTTGATTCAAGAAGAGAATTTGTGTGTTCCTCGACGTGACTTTGGTCGAATATTGAATTATCTGTTGAAAAAAATGAATTTATCATCTGAAGATCGGGACGTAAGTATTTTCGCACATGTATGCGATTCATCTTAGAAAGAAATAATCAGATTAATCTACAAGTTTGCTTTTGTCGTAGGATTTTATTACATTTGTACTTCCACAATTGGATGAAGTTGATCCTGAATATAAAAATGACAAGGTTACATTTCACTTTCTCTCGCCAAAATTATATGCTCAATCAGCTTCATTGATCATTCGTCCGCTGCCTCAACAGTTAGTTCGTGCCTTTCTCATTTTCGGCTTTGGAAAGAATGCTGATGAAATCTCAACACTTGATCAGTTGGAAAATGAAATTCAAAAAGTTCTTCATACGACCGATACATCAGCAAGTGGTTTAGTTGTGCATGAATGGGGTTCCATGTATGTACAGTGAACAGTGCACACTTAGTTTATACACGAATCGATCACATATGTATCGTAACTTATTAATGAGCATATTTCCTGCATTGCCATCTAGATTTTTGTTTCCTTACATTTTTTTATCTCGAAGTAAATGAAATATTTTCGATAGATCGCTATTGATGCAACGTAATCATACAAGAAAATGTATGCTTGACTAAGCACCATCCTTATCTAATTTAATTTGTACATCGTATGACATCTATGTTGGTATTGAATAGGATTTGGAAAAGGACTGAATTTTTCTTGTCATATTAATAAATCTGGCTATAATATTAATGTAAAAATTTTAAAAGAAAGAAAGCAGACCGTACAAAAATTAGTTATATCTCTATAGGATGCTTGAAAGTTAAACTTAACCGAGATCAATAAAAGTCTTTATCATAAAACGCAATCAGTTTTGAGCAAAGAAGATGAGTAGACAGAAAATACAAGGAACCAGTGAAAAATAAACTATAGTAAGTAGTTCATGTAGAGTTGCTTGGTGAAATTCTCATTCTTTCTTATTTGAGATTATTGAACACAATAATAATTCATTGTATTTTTTAGAATCACTTCAATCAATCAAAGTTGAGCTATTTTTTTTCCATAGAACAACAACTTGAGCGAAGTGTGTGAAATTCTTTCAATTCATTAATTGATATTGATAAAAAAAAAAGAAAGGCAACGTTTTGTCATAAAGTACAGAAGGAAAGATATTGGTTTCATCGCATTCGATGAGTACTTTCGTCTATCATGATTAACATATTGGTCTCTATCTTCAGGTATTATTTTATATTTTATAGCGATTAGTCATGTTAAGAACGGTAAATATATTTAGTGACTCGATTGAAAGTTCGTCACATACAAAGAAAGTCTACTTATTTTTCCAAACTTTCATTGAATAGACCTGATCAATATGGATGATTAATTCGTTTGAAAAATCAAACTAAATCTCTGTTCGCCATAGACCAATGTGAGTGAATGCAATCATGCTGAGCATGAAAAAATTTCACTTTCATTCAATTGAATGGCGATATAGAAACCAGTCACATAAAAAATAATAAACGATGAGAAAATCAATTAGATATTGTTTTTGAATCTATTTTAAAAAAATGGATACTTCAGTCATTCGATGAATTTTTACTTGCGTTAACGTTTTGAGATACATAAGATTATGTAACTATGAAACAATTCAAATTACAAATACACTAATTCGATTCCTAGTATTGATTTTGGCGTCGATCTACCATATATTTATTGAAAATAGTTAAATCAGATTTTAAACCATCAATCTGTTCATGATTGTGAATTCAGTTTTTGAAGAAAACATGAGAACTGGTGCTATTTTTCGATTACTAAAACTGTGCAACAAATCTTCGTATAAGAAAATTAATTGACCAGTTATTAAACTCAATATGTGAAACAAGAACGGCACTCTACTCGAAATGAAAGCCAGATTAATACAGAATCTCCATTTACGTTAGAGAAAAACTCTTCAAGATGTTTTACGGATATATGCAGTTTAAAAAGGTTTGGTAAAGTTTTAAGAAAAGTTTGTCCGTTCTTCTCCTTGGTATGGGTGCTCTAACAACTCGATTTTTCTTTGAAAACAATTTATTGAGAGTATGTGCCCAATGATCGTTAATTTCAAAAAAAATGAAAGAATTATATTTTTATGTCAATATCGATGATGATCCACTTCTAAAGTTGAATCTCGTACCTATATCTTTAAATGTAAATAGACACATATGTTCGTTGAATCAAAATAATTGTTAATAAGTATACTATGCCAATTGAGCTATATGATCAAGCGATAAATTTCTTTGAACATCGATGAATATTCTACAACGCTGTTTCACACGAATTCGTCCAGGCTCTCTCAGATTTCAATATGAATAATAGAAAACTTCTATCATAGACGGCAGCATTATGTAGGATTAAACCGAGATAACACTAAATCAATCTCTATGTTTTTTTTTCTCAATACATTTTTGATTATAGCTGAGGGTAGAAAAACAAAATTTTACAATGGCAAAATAAATTGACATTAAAACAAGTTGAAATTGCGAAAAAACTCAAGTATTGTACATTAAGGTAGCAGTTAATTTTAGTTTTTAATTTTGCTAAAGTAAATCAAAACGACTATATTTCAATCAACTAATTCATGGACTCTCGAATTGAAAATTGAATCACCAGAAATTGTAATTGAGGTGTAACAATATAGTATTATGAACAAATTCTGATTATTTGTTAACAATAACAGAGTTCCGTTTATCTAATTTATTCATTGATAGATTTTAACGAGCATTACAGGATCATTTCATAAGTAAAATTATCAGAATACTACTCTTTATTGTAACTCATTGATTTTTCAATCACGTTTCACTCTTTCAGTACGCTAGTGGTGAAATCATTACTCTTCACATCTTGTTGTCGTGAACATGGTTTATATGGGTATCCCAATTTTTCTGATCTGTTGACTTTAAAGGAAATTGATCTTTTTCACTCTCGTTTCAAGAAAAACATTGTTTCCCCTTTTTCTTGCCCTATCGTAAAGAATTATCCAAACAAAGAAAAGTCTTCAATTACGATCAATTTCATGATGTGTATAAGACTATTTTTTCTATTATTTTCATGAATAGTAACTCTCAGCATTCAGCTTACCTCTCTTTAATAAAACGTTGATTGTATTTCAAATCAGAAAATACCGTTTTCTTATTTTCACTGATAACGCAGATATCTACATACATGGTGAATCTAAGAAAGTGTCCAATTAGATTTTAAAATTCATTTTTTCATTCTCGTTTCTTTTCAGATAATTTCAGGGAATGAACAAAAGAAACAGTATTCATTAGGTAACGTCGATCATCAACATTTTACTGGCTAGTTAAAATCTAGTTGAAACTATTAACAGTTATACTGAATATTCCAAAAGAAAATCTGTGTCGTATTTTTCATTTATGTTTTTCTTTCTTGCGTTTAGACTTATTTTCAAGTAAATAATTCCAGGGAGGACTTGAATGAAAAATGTCTCGCGTGTTTAAGAGCGATTCTAACATGTGCTTCGAGTAAATTATCTAAACTTCCGATCAATGTAGACAACTGAATCCCTATATGTCTTGAATAAGAGATGAATCAACCTTGATGTCATGTTACATCTATTTCAGCATATTGTGACACATTCATTGTATTATTCTCTCAACAGATGATAGTCAAACTTTAACACGGTTAATAGTTCTAAAACATCTCCTACACGTATGACAGAATGACTTCAGCTTCCATCAATCTTTTTTTGATAACTTTGAAACAATTAAAACATATTTCAGTCACCAAAGAACTTGGCATAACACGCTAGATAGTTTTCTATGAGATTGAACCGCATAGAAATGATGAATTCTGTAATATTGATATAGAATAAGCTCGAATGAAAGGGATTGTTCAACTAATCTTTTTCTAGAAAATACTTTTTGAACCCAGCTGAATCTCTTATATGTGCGACGCTTTGCTCCTAAATATCTTAGATATATTTCACGTTTGAAACACTTGTTTCCTTGTTGAAGAAGCAAAGTAAAACCACCGAATTTCTTCGATCCACTTTCGATTACTTGAATAACTTTATCTGCATTCAAATGTCTTCGAATAGTTGATTCTCGTTCTTTCAGAGTGAATGATTTTCTGATTGAATAATACCAAGTACATAGCATTGTTTCACATAGTGACATTGAGCAGATAAATACCTGATCCCAGAAGTAGTCCAAGTTACATCGGAGCCTTTTTAAATACATTATTTGAAACTTTAATTAATTTTTCAACACATCCATTGAGTAAAACTACATTTTAAACTACTGCCTTTCATACTGGATGTTTACATAATTAGTTGTGCAGCTAAGCATAAAAAATGTCTATGGCATATCTCCATGTCATAGTTTGTTGAAACAAGAAAATGACTTTCATCAGAAAAAAACAATATTATAGAATTCTAAAATGTGAACGATTTGAATAGAGTTTTCAACTCGTCATAAGGAACTCAGACTAGGCACATCTTTTTTCGCTAATAGTGTAAAATGGTCTTAATAAAGAAATACTGAGTTCCTAAAATATTTATCCATGACAAATACATGATACTATGGATCAATTTGATAAACGACCTATCGAACATACTTTTACATGAGATATCAATTTGTTTCATATTGAGTGCATTATGACTATGTTAAGATACTTGAAAGAGTCAAAAAGCGACTGCTTACTTCTATTGTGAAAACAAATGGTATAAGTGTTTAATTTCGAGAGACAAAAGAGAACGAAAAAATCTTTAGTGTTACCCTTGTCAACGATTTACATGTGGCATCTATACGAATGGTTACGTTCAATAACACAAAAATAGATAGCTTTTGTTACTGAATACAAATACTCTGTATGTGCATTTTTCGACTATGTTAATAATGATATGTCAAAGTATTCAGCTTCATTCATAGGATAAACATTTTTATTGCTATTCTATTTATCATAACACCGTTGTGATTATGTTTTCAATCAACATCGTGTAGAAAATAACGTGCTTATTGTGAAAGGGATGCATACTGAACACTTGCTTTTATTAGAGAAAAGAAAAGGATAAGTACCACTCACATTTCATTCATCTCAATTATTCTACTGTCTATAGAAGAGTATTATTTCATTGTAAAAGCCCTATTTATTTTCTTCATAGGGCCTGTCGTTTGTTTCTGCTTTTCCTTGCGCAATTTATCGATATTTCACAGAGGTAAAGTAACACATACTAATGAAAAGTACTGTTTCTATGGCATTTTCATCTTTAAAAATTTAGTTCGTTACGAAAGGCTGTGAGATGAGACAAACAACTTGGAATTGAACAATCTTGTATCACAATGTTATTGTATTATTATCGTTGGTAGAGTGAGAATCTAACTACTGCGAGATTCTTATTGTCGAATCTTTTTTTTTCGAACCTCTTCCATCTTTGCTGAAAACTATTTTAAAGTTGTTTGTTTGCGATTCTCAGCGTGATATAACTTAGTAGTCAGTCAAGCAATTGCATTTGATATTGCGAAACTCAAAATTCGAGGCAACTTGTCAAGTCTCGTATCGAGTTGAGTTCGACACGCATCGCACTACTCTGAGAGCAGATATCATTCACTCATTTAGCTTTACAATACACACTTGATTCGAATGTTCTTGGTCCACATTTCACATAGTTATTACGATCTAATACTTCATCAGAATATTATCAATGAAAGCTCTCAATCGAGTCCGTTACAGGTAACTTTGTATATGCGCAAACAAACGTATCATTGTTAAATGGAGCCTATGATATTTGGCAACAGTACCAGCCCGCCACATTTTCTGGACCTATGGGATTGGACTACTATGCTCTTTTTTCATTCTATGCAACTTGGACATATATTCAATCGTTGAAGCTGTTTTGGTTCGAACCTCGTAATAACTCTTCATCTTGTATACCTATAGTCAAAAGCTCGTTTTGTTATGCGCATCGTTTATCAAAGGATAATGTGTTTTACAATGCAGTCGCTTCGACGGAATTTTTATGTGTATCTGGTCCTATAAAATGTACTAGCAATGTAACAGAGAGAATAAAAGGGATTTATTATGTTATAGGTAATGTCCAACCACCCGTTTATAGTGTTGACTTTGTACCTGTGTTGAAAAATTCTCATGTTGGCACGCGAAAAACATATGGAGAAGTAGACGTATTGAGTCATTACCGTTTACCATGCAAACATCTTCGGTCGAAAAGAATACGACTATACTATATGGTTACATACCTGATCTTGTTACCATTCTACAAACAAACGTAGGCTTCATCCATCATATTGTTATGGGAGCATACACGAGGACTTATGATGGGCTAATTGAAGATGTTGTAAACGGCATTTGTGATTTGACCGTGGGTGATATTACGATTACGTCTCAGAGAACAGAAGTAGTCGATTTTTCTACCTTAATACTGGATAATTCATGGGTCATGGGCTCGTTGGTTAGCAATATTCGTCAATAGTATTTATGCGTCTATTATAGTATATCTAGTAGAAATAAATAAAAATAAAGCTTTGAAAAATAAATCAAGAATAACCTCTGGTGTGACGAGCATGCCGTATTCAGTTACTACTATCATGAGATATGAAGCAAATTTTCGATTACAGACTGCCCCCGGAAGATTGTTAACTGTAGGTTTACGCATTTTAACTTTAATATTAGTTGCCACGTTTACGGCAAATTCAACATCTGATCTATTAACGTGAAAATCAAAAGGCTTTATACCTGGTTTCGATGATATTAAACTTGGAGCAGTATCTTTCAATTGTATCGGCATTCTTCCACGATCATCCATGGAAGAATTTTTGCTTACGAGAAGTTTCCCACAGTATTCAAAATTATTTTCCAGCAGAATCCTAACAAGAGTTGTTTACTCATTTACTTAGTAGCACTATTGATGTTACAATATATGATACTACTGTTATACAATTTACTACCAGCGAAGTGTATTGCAATTTAACGTTGATTGGAGTAGACTTTGGTCCAAGTGCTTTTTGCATTGCTATGCCAAAGCGATGGGTTTACGAACAAGATTTAAATATCGTTATATTATCATTAAAAGAATCAGGTGCTCTCTACGATTTAAGATTGAAATGGCTTGAAGGAAACATTTTTCAACTGTCGCTTTCATCTATGAGTGGTCTACTCCTTACATTTTCAACGATCATCACCTTATCTCTAATACTGCTTCTATGAAAAAGAAGATGACTAATGAAAAATATCTTTTGCAGATCAGCGATTTGAAGGAGTCACTTCATTGCAACTGAGACTTGCGGAAGAAACAGTTTAGTCTATACTATCGAAAAATAAGCATAGCAGTCGAATTCTTTCTTTTTCTTATTAGCTATGTGTGTGTACATGTATGGGAGTATTAGTTAGGGAATAAAATACGCATTCTTTCAGGTCATGCTTTGGATGAAAGAACTCTTTTAACAATTACTTGTTAGGTTCTATAATAATAAAATCATTTTGGAAAGAAATGCGTATGATTGCTTTTAGTAATCTTTACTATACAACATGTTATCATCTATTGTGATAATTTAGTCGAAGTATAAAATTTAAAAAAGTAAAAGACTTTTAAAACGTCCGCATTAATGCAATGGAAAATTCTTGATGCATATCAAGCGTCTCTCATAAAACATACTAAGGCAAACATCGGAGAAAAGCACCGACTGAGATGTAATAGTTCGTTTCAGTCAATAAGATTTTTCCTAATACCATAGAATAAACCAACCGTATATTGATCGATACAACTTATCAAAATCAAGATTCCAATGCAAAATTTATTCAATTTCAATAGAAAGAGCCTTAGTCGCAGTTGACATACTATTCAAACCCAAAATATGGCCATTCCAGCGATTTTATGTTGACGCGCTGACTTTTGCACATAAATCTTTTGGAGTTTAACTTGTTCTGTATTTCTTTAAGAAATCAATGATAATGAACTTGTGTAGAAATTACTTGCATATTTATTTTGTGCTATAATTGCAATCTACAAGAAAGAAGTACATAAAATATATTGCAATAGATGACAGTTTAGTTGGACAAAAATTTTCTTTTCAATCAATTCCAAACACTATTGAAATATTCGAAATGTAACTCTTCAATACAGAAGAGAGAAGTTATTTTGTTTTGTTGAAAATATAAGCGGTTGTTATCAATTGAAATTCTCTATTTTTTAT
Organism: Rotaria macrura; assembly: GCA_900239685.1. NCBI lineage: Eukaryota > Metazoa > Rotifera > Eurotatoria > Philodinida > Philodinidae > Rotaria > Rotaria macrura. The sequence goes on from OENT01000298.1 coordinate 134,356, forward strand.
TCTTGATTGAAACGATAATCACAAAAAAGTACGTAGGTATGGTCCTTGTACTACGTTTTTCTCTAAAATATAAAGAACAAGAATGATCTTAAAACAACGACATGATATGAATTATTTTCGAATTGTGTGTGACAAGAAATAAGATGCCAAATTATATTTTTATTTCATTACAATCAGAATTTCGAGCACACACCCACAAACTGAAAATTTTAATTTGAACGAAACTATTTATTTAGAATTTAATCATAAAATTTCAATGTTTCCACATTAAACGCATCATTATACACAAGATGATACACTCTCGTTTCCTATAACAAAGTAAGTTGTAGTTAATATTACTTTTGTGATTGCATTTATCTATATTCAATTGCAAATAATGTAATAAATCAGATGTTGCAGCAACAGTATGATAACCCGTTAGTACATTGAGCTTTTCCCCAAAGCTATTTTTCTTCATTAAAAGTTTATAGTATATTGTAGATTCTTTAGAAAAACACTGCTAGGTATTGACAACTTAGAGGATAACTTCTTAGTATGACGTTTCTTTACAAGACAAATACAACATAATTTTACTCACTATTTAGTGGAAAATCAGCTACGATGAAGATATTGTCTTCTGCTCATCTATGCTGATTTCTTTTAAGCAGAGAAAATGATTTGCGGTTCATAATAATTCTTTATACTTCGTATAAACTATTGTGATCAATTTTGCGATACATATTTTGGCGTACCGAATTCTTCACGAAGCAATATTCAGAAATTTGCGAAATCGACACTTTTGACTCCAAAGTTCACCGTCTTTCATTTACGCAACAACAAGAATCCACTGACTTGCATATTTTATGCTCACTTGCTGTTCAACAGACAGAAAAATGATATCCAGTTATTCCATGAACATCTAAACTCAATCGCAGTGTCTTTTATTCGAATAAACTATTTTTAATCTCTTCGCTTGATAGTTTCTTCGAATGGTAGTTAAAGAACAACGTATATTAGTAATTATAATGCACAAATAATCGAAATAAAGTACTGCATTATGAATCAAGTGCAAAATTGATAGTTTGTACTCAGGATAATGTTTTCGATCTTGAAATAATTGTATATTTAACAACGCCTTCATATTCTCGATAGCTTCACATACTATCTACAGAGTGTGACTGTGAACATGATCATACTTTTGTTACTCCCAGCACTTACACCCACACACTAATTGATAAGAAAGACATGAATTAGAAACTTTCACAAACCTATTTTGTGTGTTGACTAGGATTTGAACTTTTATTTACGTTTACACCAATTATTGAGTTTTCTTCATTTTCATATATTTTTGCATTATGGATGACCTATTATTTTCTTTGAAAATAAAAGATAAACATCATGGAATCGTTTATCTTTTCTTTTGAAAAATAAATGAATTCTTTATCTTCATAAAATAAAATAATAGTACAAGATTACCCCTGTGTTGAATAGAGTCATATTCTACCTATCCCATGCAGTTTACTTCTTCCAGTAAGCTGCAACTGCTGAATAAGATGAAATTGATTGAAGTGCTTTCAATATCTCAAAGAAAACTATTTTCGAGAAATAAAGTGCGCATTTAATAGGTGAAATTCTTCACATACTGACTCTTATGAAAATGAATTTCTTTTTTCTTTGGAACTGTTCTTCACTGAATGTAACAGATACATTGTAGTTCGTTGAGTACCTAGACACATAATACAATTGTCTTCGAAAGCATATACTATTTATGAAACATTATGGAAACGAGTATCGTCTCATTTAAATGTTTAATTTTACGTCGAACCATTCATCTTTCTAAGTTGTTCAGCAAAATCTATAGCGAGGTCTCATCTAATATTCTTTATCGCCAAATTGAATAGGACATAATAGATTTGTTTACAGATTATGGAAAACGTGCCTAGTAGATGAATTCCGACCAACTACGACTAAACATGCATCTTAGGAGTTTATCCTTACTGGTAAAATGTTTTCATTATAATTCAATCTAATTACATACGAAGTCTTGATTATCAGCCAAAAGATTATTGTTTATTGAATGGAATGGAATATATTTCCAATAAAAAAATGAGCTCTTCTATAAAATAGACATTCAACAAGCGACAGAAATATTTTACAAATAGAGTAACATTCTTACGAAAATATATCTCCAACCGCTGAATATGATATAAAATGATGCAACGATAACGGTTTCAGCTGTGATCTTGGTTTAACACTCACGTTCTCAAATATAGCTTGTTCCTTGACAAGTTTTCTACTGTCGAGCTGCCACAGTCACATTTCTAAAATGAGAAACACATTCTTTTTACCTCTCCAAACATAACAAGTTGTAGAAGACATACAAAAATCATCTTGTTGCTAGAATCAAATCAGTTTTTAGACTGAGTTCTATTCGAAAAAAGAGCGATTATAGAACGATTCGTATTTTCTCATCAAGAAGAAAAATATCATGTATAAAACAGTTGCTATGGTGAGATCCATGCAAATCCCCATGGATGTCTTTCAGTTCTATACTCATTCACAATTTCTACTAAGAATACTATTTAAGAAAAAGAGTAGCGATAAGAGATCATGAATGATTCGAAACAACAAGTTAAAGTATAGTTCTACAAGAAAAGTGTGAATTCAGTCCACTTAGATCCTGCAGATTACTATCAATGACCAATATGCTATCTTGTCACATATTTCATTTGTAGAATTTTTCGATTTCACTAAAGGGAAGAGTGAAAGTAATCCATCAGAAAACATGTGTGCCATATCTTGTCATTGTTACACGAATCTCACGCTAATTTAACCGTTGATTGGTGTATATCATTTACAGTGCAATTCAACTGTAATACTGGCGTCAATAGTTTTGGATTAATACATTTCTCTTGAAAACAATGCCTGAGATGGTTGTTTCTTTTTATACAAATTCATACTACTCTCTTCAAATTATAATTGATATAAGACCGCGTCACTCTAACTCTTTCAGTTATGAATTATTACAGCTATCTTGAAAGCTTTTCTGTATTGCACTCTATTAATTATGACATATCTGAAAGTTGCAAGTTGAATGCAATGCTCGCAATGTCTTTCCTTAAAGAACAATGACAATTTTTCCTCATTGAATGCTTCAACTCCATCTTTATTTCTTTCTCCTACTTTCAACAACCACTATTCTCTTTTAAAATATACGCAAGACAATCATGCGTTTCATGGCAACATCATCCATTTCCGCTTACATTTTTATCGAGATATGATTATTTCTAGAACAATAGTGTCTGGATTTAGACAACTATCCTACAGTTGAAACTACTTGGATTTTAACGATTCTGCTTTGATCGTCAATTCGAAGCATCTAAATCAATTTGATTATCAGAAACCGACACAGATCAAGTTCGTCACAGTATGCATATCGTTTTCGTTATCAATTGGATCTCCATATTTGTCGCTGTCTTCGTTGCGTTATTAGCATTTGTTTTACTTACAATTTCCATTATCTACCGACATGCAAGGTACAATTTCCCTACATTCTTAGCTTGCAACACGACTCTAGCCGTTTTTCTATATTCTTGTAATAGTGCCGCTGTAGCTGTCTACATGTTAATCTGGGATGAACAAGCCGTGCCAGAAATAGATTCACTTTGTTCATTGCGTGCCTATATCTATCATGCATCAATAGCTGCTATTCATCATTCCATCGTCCTACAAGCAATAGAAAGATACGTTACGATTAAGAGATTGAAATTTCTTGATAGTAATGCTGTTAAAGTATCGATTGTTCTTATTCAATGGTTATTTGATTTAAGTTTTGGTTTACCAGTTTATTTAACAGGCAACATGCCGAAGATTCGAATAGAAAACTTGTGTTTTGTTTCAATAACCGAAGTCAGTGTATTAATTTATATGTTTTCAATAGCATACATTTTATCAGACGTTATTATTTCGATTCTTTATCGTCGGTTAGTAAACTATGTTCATGAAACTTCCTCAAGACTCCATCTTAATCAGCGACGACAAGCGACTCGTGACTTGATAATGATCCGACGAATTGTATTATTAAATTCTCAATTGCTTATTGTGGGTATCCCGTCATTGATTTTTATTTTATTCAACATAATTCGTCCCGACCTTTCACCGAACAAATGGATGCGTCTTTTACTGCTGAATTTGAATACAGCATTGGGACCTATGCTCATCATTCTTTGGTGGACAACGCCAAATTTACGGCTGAGTCTTATGAAATTTCGTGACGCAATACTAGGATGCATACCAAGACATAACAATCGCGTAGGACCAGTGGCACAAACTGGTCGTTTTTGATCAAAACTACTGGAAAAGTTCAATCAACTATTGTTTTGGTGCAGCAATTACCCGATAGAAACTTCCGCTTCATTGTTGGGATTTCGTCTCGCGATATCGAAAAGCGTCTTTTAGCTACAAAGCATCGTACTGATTTCTTGGAAAAGAAAACCATTTATATTCTAATCGCAATTTCTATTGTCCTTCTACTATGTTACTTTTTGACCCATATCAATATTTAGACTATCTCTAGGAAATAAAGAGAACATCAATCATTGTATAATATCTTTTCACGACAAGCGATATATTCCGAGTATAGGTTTCTATTTAAGAGAGGGTCCACGAGACCGTCGACCAACCCTGCATACGAAAAAAATTAGATTTCGGAATAAGGCATACCATTCGAAAGCCCGTACAAACTTATGGTTAAACCCAAACTATT
>OENT01000299.1:0-85223 GCA_900239685.1 Rotaria macrura
TTACTACTCTATTTTCCAATTGATTGTGTAGAAAAGGTGTCTTGTTTTCGTCGGAGGAACGATACGGCATCTAAACACTTTTTGCCAACGGGACAAACGGGATTTTACGGGACAACTCCAAAAACTTCGGGACGGGACAAACGGGAACGGGACTAATCAAAAAACTTCGGGACGGGACAAACGGGATTCGGGACAATCGAAAGTTTGTCCCGCAGGACTCTAAGCTTCACTCCTCGGTATATAGTTCGATGACCAGTCTCTGGCAACTTCGAAAGAGCAGTTAGAAAAAGTTTCAAAAACTTGAACCATGGAGGTAGTAACATGTTTCGTTGAGAACTTCGCAGTGTATCGTTCAGAATGATATAAAAGGAGTTCTTTGGAGGAGGCCATTCCAGTGAGTACAATGCGATTGATAAGGACTCGTCAATTGTTAAATCATTCTTAGGTTTATCATTATTTCCTTGAACAATCTGTACCATATGTTCGATTTCTGGTACATACGGTATGAGAAACTGCGTAGCCTCTGCTAATATTACTAGAGGCACAGTTTCGTATCCTCTGAGCGGTGGTAATCTTCTCATGGGTTCTCCAGCTATGTCCGACAAAAGATAGGCGCCATTTGATTTATCTTCCATTCTGATAATGAAATCTACATATGAGATAGAATGATAAGTAATTCTATTAATTATTTTCTTGCCGATCTTTATTGCTACATAAGATACCATTTATGTGCACAAAACCTTGGAAAATTTTCAGATGAAAAGATTGAGGTTAAATAATTTCAGTATTCGGGAACAAAGCCATCCAATATAAATAGCCAATATTGGAGATATAATTTGGCCATCTATACTCTTTTCTAGGTGTACAATAGAGTCATCGTCGTTAAAAATAATATTCGTCAAGATTTTCCCTAGACTGAAAGGATAGGGTCTGGAAACGGGAATTCACCTGTGTCTGTCTGTCTGTCTGTAACAAGCACAAATCACATGGCACAAATGACCATTTCTGTGGCACAAGTGACCATTTCTGTGGCACAAATGGCCATTCCTGTGGCAGAAATGACCATTTCTGTGGCAGAAATGAGCATTCCTGTGGCCCAAATGACCATTCCTGTGGCCCAAATGACCATTTCTGTGGCACAAATGACCATTTCTGTGGCACAAATGGCCATTCCTGTGGCACAAATGACCATTTCTGTGGCAGAAATGACCATTCCTGTGGCCCAAATGACCATTCCTGTGGCCCAAATGGCCATTCCTGTGGCACAAATGACCATTCCTGTGGCCCAAATGATCGTTTTTATGGCCCAAATGACCATTTCTGTGGCACAAATGACCATTTTTATGGCACAAACGACCACGTTAATAGCACAAATGGCCATTTTACGGTGCTTTCGATGTTTGAATTCATGGAAGGGAAACGCCAAATAATTCCTTCCCTGTGATGGAACCAAGCAGGATGTGTCTCCTATGGAATTTTGAGGCTACCATCGTTAAGTTTCTGGTTCTGACGAGTTGGCAGTTAGGTGAGAACTAACCAGCCTCTTCCCCACTAGGGATGCAACGAGTCTGAACTTTAGTGTAGGGTTCGGAGACCGAACCCTAAACAAAAGTTCGGGGGTTGTTGTCCTCCTGCTTCCGACTTAAGAAAGCCTTCGAGCCCCCTGACATGATTTTTCAAACATGGTTCTGATCTACCCGAGAACTTGAGGTCCCTGCCCCAATTCCAATCCCTAAATTTGGCTGTTCCCGCTCTCCGTGCTTCGCTTTGTGTTTGCGTTGTTTCTGATTCATTTTCGTAAGAAAATGTTCATTGCTCGCTTGTTCTTTGCCTCGTTTCTGCTTATTTGACTCCCCCCGTGTCTCCTGTGAACTAATGCTCTCGTTTCTTTGAAACTTCAGGATCAGATTCTGACACAAACATCTAACTTTCGCTCCAATTGAGGTAGTTCAAGTCGTAACACCTATCAGTCTAGGGCCCAGTGAATCGACTTTAGACGTCGATGAACGTTACTTGTTATTTCATGGCTCTATGTTCACTTGAAATTTTTCGAATCTAGGATTTTTCTTCTTATTCAATGTTGAATTCGATCGAAGAGTGATTTCAGAGGTTACTACTACTTAGAAGTCGCAACACTCATCCACTGTAGTGGATTATTACTTTATCTTTGATATACAGATCGAGGATTCTATATTTTGTTACGAAGTCAGGGATGACCAGATGGACTGATTCTCCCTATTGGCGGGATTTTTAAAAAATCTACTTTTTCCGACAGAAATATGTTTTAGTCTCGCTAGTTTCTACACTAAGCGTTACTTTATTAAAAATCGAATGTGTTTTTGAAGAAAAGAAAATAAAGTAAGCCTTAAATTTCAATCAGCCTTTGATGGCTACAATGGTAATATCTGTTATGTCAGCTAAACCCCACCCTCCCAAAATAACAGACTATGGCCTTCTATTAAGAAAATTCACATTGCTCCTCCAAATGTAATCTTCAATATGGGTGTATTTTTTTCCTAAGATTTACCTTGAAAACCTAGGTTATTTTTACAGGATATCTGGCATTTTTAGAAGTCAAATACTGTAAAATCAACTTTTGTACTAGGAAAAAACGACTGCATTTGCAAAACTTCAAAAACTCACTGGATTTCTGAAAAAAAGCTTCTGAAAACCCCATGGCCTTTTCTTACGGCTTGTGAAATTTTACTTTGGCGTGGCATTTTATTCGAAGGGAGAGGGGTTGCTTACTGGTGAACGATCGTATTCGAAAAGGAAAACAATTAAAATTACTCTCAGAAATGCTATGAACGATGAAAGTTTGAATGATTCATGTGCATTATCATTAGAATGAGATTTCAAAATTGATGTTGATCATATGCTATTGAAGCTTTTTCTGATAATCGTTGGAACAGTCGAATTATGTTGACATAATAAATTGTAGCATTTCGTTGTTTATTTGTTTATTAGTTAACTGAGGTTAAATTTTGATCAGAAAAACTAAGCAGAAAAACGTTCTGCATCGAATGAATTAAAAAAACTTACGTTACCAAAAATCAATCGAAAATCTTCTTTTTAGGGGATGAGGAGAGTGAAGGCTGAGCCTCCTCTAGACGAAATCTGTGGCTCTACCACTGAACAGAAGGTAGGTTATTGTGTTGTGAAGAATAGGTTATTTTCTTATCGTGAAGTGTCACGTAGCAAGCGACGTGATGGAATGTTGTGTGTCAAACTTTACCCAAATCACTTCTTGAAAAAATACCGAAAAGGTACTTTCGTTGGTCAAAGAATTGAACTTTTCTAGTTGCTTAATTCGGTTACGATGATGATTCTGAAAATAAACAGTGAAGAAATAGTAGAGAAGGAAAGAAGTGAGACATGTTTGAGTTGCTGTATGGTAATTTTATCGCTGGAATGAGAAAAAATAATAGAATCGTACAACTTTAAATGTTGAAATTTAAAGGAAAGAGCCATATTTTATGATGACAATCTTGAGAGTGGGAGAGCTCACTTGGTTTTTTCTACAGTTGCACGGTATTCGCCTCAGTCATACATCGTTTACACAGTCATTCATCACGTATTACTGAGCAGTGTGGGAATGGGCGTGGGTAAAGAGCGTAAGCGACCGTAACAACTATCCTTACATCCAAACCTCCATATAAAATAAAAGTTGGAATATTGGAAGATTTGAAACAAAGATGAACCTGATTTTTTGTAATGTTTTGCATCTGCATCCGTACATTGGCCTAATCTAAATGCTCCAATATGACGCAGAATTTATTCATATTATTGTTTTACAGAGAAAAAATTTGAACATTTCTTTCTATCGACAAGTATATCACATGTGTTGCAAATAGACTGAGTATGTTTACGTAAAGAGTGTGGCATATTTTTACTCTGCAAGCTAGGAATAAACGCCGAATATTGAACTTTATATCCACATAGGAAACTCGGGGAACGTCATTTGGTTCGAGGAATCTATCTATTTTACCAAACTAGAACGGTTCCTCAAAGATTTCTTTGACTCACCTAACTCATACAGTCACAAAATTTCCTAGAAATATATCTCCAAAACGTTTTTAATTGTCTGAATTTGGACGTGAAGAGCTCAATTATTTTTAATAATAGATCTGTATGTTTAAAAAAATCCATGGATAATAATTTCCTTTTCATTAATTTCTTGCGTCTAAACAGGTGCGTTGTCATTGTATATGTCAAAATCATGTGAAATATCGAAGGGATAACTTGTAGATAGCAAGGTCTATTGGTAATCTGGTTTGTGATTCAGTAAGTAGTATCCAAGTATTTACCTGCTAAGGTCACATTTTACGACATGATTTGATTCAGTAATTCTTTTTTGACTTATGGACAATGGTAGATGAATTTCTTACTCGGTTGTTCTGTTAGTGTCCATTAATGTTTGACTTGGATAACTTGATTAACTAATCACAATCGTATGGTTTTCGTCTTTCTTTCCTTAGACACAATATATAAGCCACAGGGATGTATCTTGTTTTTCTGGATCTGATTCTCAAATATGAATATTCAATGATACAATCTAACCTCGACTTCCATGGATACGGAAATCAATAAGATCAAAATCCTAGATAGTAATTTAAGGATAAAGTACTAAAATAACTTCCAAAAATATTCAGTAAAAATCACTCGCTAAACGAAATTTGCTTTTCAAAGTTTTGATTGATACTATATTCTGTAAGAAATTCGTTATTATTGCAAGATCTAGTTCAGAAAATGAGAAACTACTTAGCGACTTTTTACTGTACGATCAGTCTATTTTTATTGCTGAGCTTCATCATATGGAAACATCTGTAATCTTCAAGATTGCTAATCAAAAGTTATCTAATCATATTTTTTCAGCTCGTCTATCGGTAGAATTTTAATTGTTAGACGTTTACTTTTTCAATATAGACAATGAATACGATATTATTTCTCATGATGCTACTAAGAGTTAATCAGGTCACTTTATTAAAAATAACGATTCAAATAGATTGAAGAATAATCTATATCAGCGATCTTCTAATAGACAAGCGATAGAATCATTTCGTTTCTGTTTCATGACAAAATAATTCTACAAAAAACAAATACTGCAAAAAACTATAACTAATCCATAAGATAGACATTAGAATTTTATAGACATATAAAAATGATTGTAATTCATACTTTCTTTTTAAACAAGAAGTTTTTATTTTGAGAGTGACGCAACTGAAAAGGAATCATAATGAAAAATGAATACTTTTGATAAGAAACCTCGTGTTTTTCTACAATGTTACTACTAATGAAAAGAATATAGGACCATGCCAATTACATTATCTCGCATAAGTCTTCATCCTCATTATTGAATTCATAATTATTGATAAAGATCGATACTATGTCGAAACTGAATGCCATAGGTTACTCTTTTGATTGAGCCTATTGCAAAACGATACATAAACTGATAGTAGACATATTTTCATTGCTAATCGCCAGTCATAGGTCAAGATGACTTTGGATTGTTTAACAAATAAATTTAAATTAAAGGTAGCTCATATTGGACAAGTTCTATGAGATATGAGTTTCAGAGCTTTTACACATGTTATAAGATACTCAAAGTTTGAAATGTCAATATGATTCTTTGTTTCATAGTGTTTGTATAGAGTAGCACAACAGTGACTCATACGACCATTTGAAGATGATGGTATTTTCGACAATTTTTCCCTTCCCTGAGTCATGATTGATTTCTAATTTGAACTTTAGTTATTTTTATGCACTATTATGAGTTTTATTCTATGATCATCGAAGAAAGTTTTCTGATTATTTTCCAGATTGCATATACTATAGATCGAACTTAAATATCGTGAAATTCGAATCTCTCTGTTTCAACAAATCCGATTTTAAATGTAATATGTTGGCAGTGAAAAATTTGATTTTACCATAATATATTTAGTGTTGTTGACAAAAAATTACAAACTACTTCATAGTAGACTCCTTGAAATCTGACGATGATATTTCAGTATCTGGTTTTAGTCTCAAACAAATTAAACAGTAATAACAATATGTAAGTATATATGTACATAAACAGATGGACAGATCTAGATATATATATATATATATATATATATATGCAAGCATAACATGTTGATCAGCATGAAAGGACGTATGTATTTCTATATACGTATATACCTATTCTCAATAATACATTGTGATATATCTAGTATGTCAATGAATGATTTTTTTTTGTTATTGATCATTTCTCTCATACTTTCTCATCATCATTCTTATCATTTATACCTGTTAAGGAAGGAGAAACTCACTCGACACACTTATTAGTTTCTCATCACTGTTATCATATACTGCCCATCAAAAGATTAGGTCGGATGTCTATTCTTTCCGCTCAAAGAAAATGATCGTAGTGGTATGGTATGTTACTTTGCTCTTCCGGGCACATATCATCATTGATGCGCAAGCAAACGCTTTAATAGAGTTGCGTTCAATGTGTGAAATAAGTAAACATTCCACATGTGAATCATACAGAATAATATATGACAGAAAATATTCTCTAGTTTTTACTGCAATTCTAATACAATATGTTTATCATTCTTAGAATTCATAGTAACTAATATTGGATTATATTAAAAATTGAAAGATTTAACTTGTTTTGTTTCATCTTTTCCTTTTTGTGCTAGACATTTTCAATTACTTCTCAATCGACGATAGCGAATAAAATCTCAAGGGTAGTTCTACTAATGGGCATGCAAGTTTTGCATGTATTAAAAACAAATGATAGTAATATTGGCAAGTAAATCAACACCTCTGTTTTACTCTTACTATTGTTTATATACATGTATCGATCACGCTTCATGCTCGCTAATTACTCGAAACATTCCAACACACACACATACATATCCATATAATGATCGAATGAGAAAGAGAAATATAAAAACAAAAAAAGAAAGAAGAAACGAGAAGAAGTCACGTACAAACGATGATGAGTGATTGAAATAAATACACATACACAGATTTCGATCTAGTCGATAGAATGAGTTGATGATCGATTGTTCTTAATTTATTGATCAGCTGCAAAGATTTCAATGAGAAATTCAAAACTAAAGCATAAAAATAACAGATGTAACTGATGATATTCATTAGTTAGAAATTAATTTTAGGCAAAAAAGTATACTTTTTAAATTCTCTTTTCATTCTTGACCTACTTTATGTAAACGTGAAAGAAACAAGTATGAAATTCTCTTTTTCTCATCTATGAAAAGAATCTGATTATGAATTGAAATCAGATAAGTTTACTTTGAATGAGAAAAACAAACAGCACTCTATAGTCAGACCTCGGACGACTGGCAAATTGATAAGTAATACCGTGTATTCATTTTATGGAAAGCTAAATCAATGGTTTTACAATATTCATCCAGCGAGCAAAACGTTTCTACTATCATAATCAAATACAAAGCAATATTTTCAGAATTTCAAATCAAGAACAAATAAATTTTTCAGTCTAATTTCCAGTCAATATCTCTGTCTTTCTTGTTTTTCAATATTCATTCTCATCTTGTGTCTTGTGGACTATTGTAATTGAGACGATCGTCACACTATAATTGATAACTAATTCGTACAAGTTAAAACAAGTAATAGAGTTTAATTATAATATTCATTGTACATAAAATTATCATGAGCATCTCTAAAAAAACGTCAAGGAAAACATTGCCTCATTCCAAATCCAAGAATAAGAGTATGATCTTTCATTTATTTTTTCTCTTCCATCATCAATCATTACTGTAGCAATCTCATGCGAAGAGAAAACAAAACTGTACGAACATAGATGATTTTGAATCATTTTCTACTTTCATTTTTATCTCATTGATGACAATGAGGATACATGAAGCTATGCATATATGTTAGTCAATAGTGTAGTTGGATTTTCGTTCTTTTGTCACTTATAGTGATTGTAATCTGAAGCGCTTGTATATGTGTATATTGATTGATGATCAAGCTATCGCCCCATGTTTACACGACGAACAGATATTATTTTAATCGAGTTAGTCACCTAACACACACACACACACACTCTTACTCCCACTCTCACAGTGGATCTTGTTGGATGCGCATGTTCATGTAGGCGTGGTTTCACTTGTCATCAATAGTATACAAACGAGAATAGTGCGCCCTGTCATTTAAGTCGGCATGATATGCAAAAGAAAAGAAAAAAAAAGAACAAGAGGGATCTCGAAATGATAAGTAACGAAACAGATCAATAGCAAACATGAAATTAGTTCTGATGATCCTGTCAACCACGACATCGTTTTATGATTTTCCGAACTGATAAAATAACTTCTTCTTTTAGCATATGTTATAATCAATTGCTAACCTTTTCTCTTTGACTTGCTTGATTTCCAAATGATTCTCTCGCCTCATTTGCTTTCATAATCGGTTTTCCAGAAAAAAGAAAGTTGTCTGTATATTCATTAAGGAAGTCTATTAGCACATAGGAACGAGAAAAAACAGAAGAGAGAGGGGAGAAACAATTTCTTATTTTCTTTTGATGTATCATTACTACTTGATAATAGCAATATAAGCTTTTGCTCGTCGTCTTCATCATCATCATCATCATTCATAATAGCTTTCTTTTTTTTCTCTCGCTCTCTCGCTCTTCCTCTCTCTTAGTTGGCAGACATATCGCAAGTATCTTCTTACATGATTGGTTAGACAAAATGATACGTATATCTTTCATTACATGAAGAAAAAAAGAAGCTGGAGTAATGTTTTATGATTGGCCAATCGCATTAAAGAAAAAGATGCGAGTAAGAAAAAGAAAGTAATTTGCACTATCACTTAGTTATTTGACTCACGCTTAATAGGTAGTGTGTATTATAGTTGTCAAACGAAAACGAAAGAGCATAACAAGGTCGGATCATGGGGGCTAATGATCATCAACTATTTCTATCTTCACCTGACTCAAGATATTCAAGATCATCATCGACATCATCACCATCGTCGTCATCGTCAACTTCTTCGCCACGACCATTATCAAATCAGAAACAAACATCAAAAATGAAATCATTTCTAATTTCCGATATATTGAAACCTAATTTCGGTAATCATAATCAACATGATCACATTGAAAAATCTAACATTCCTCTTTCATCTTCATCACCTACTACAACAAATGATTCATCATCATCATCAAATATTAATCATAATGCAAATCTTATACCAGAAATGCTTCCAGCCTGGGTTTATTGCACCAGATATTCTGATCGCCCATCTGCGGGTAAAACAGTTGGATACGAAAAACATGATTGTATTTGAACATTCGTTTTGTTTGTGTTAAGGTCCTCGTGCACGAAAACCTAAGCCATGCGAGGCTATTGATTCAAAACGGCCACGTACTGCTTTTACAAGTATTCAATTAGCACGTTTAAAAGATGAATTCGATCGAAGTAAATACTTAACGGGTGAACGTCGACAAGTTCTAGCTAATGAATTGGGTCTAAATGAATCTCAAATAAAAATTTGGTATCAAAATAAACGAGCAAAAATAAAAAAGACTTCTGGTGTACGAAATACACTAGCAATGCAATTGATGGCTCAAGGTTTATATAATCACGTACCGTCGATGAATAAAAACTCGTGAGATGACTAGAGGAAAGCAATTTGATTTATATGCAAACCTTCTAGTCAGAGTCGTTTTTCTTTGCTTTTCTTTTCTTTTCTGTTATTCTTTGTTGTACAGCGATTATAAAAGCAAAACAAAAAAAAACTCAAAAATACACAAGTGATTTTCCTTACTATCTTACACAAAAGTAACAACTGTTCGTCATAATCGATCACTTATATTATCGATGCAACAGGTCCACGTCGGTATGTTTGATTGAAGTGATGATATCGACTCAAAACAACACTTGGATATTCTTTCTCTTGTTAATTCGATAAATACAGAGTAGAATGTTTTGAATGCACACACAATGTGCGCATATGACGACTCAAGGGAAATTTTAAAATGTAGTTTTCTTTTTCTATATAAGTGTTGTCGGCATTAGTTTGACTAGCGTATGAAAATTTAATGAATGGATACAGTTAACCGATTAGTAGGAAAAAAAAACATCGACAGAGAAAAACGAATGTGTTTAAGAAATAGATACTCAATTCATCGTATTCAATCCTATTAAGACTATTTTGATCTTTTACAGAAAAAGAAAAAATGAGCAGGTGGGAAAAAATGGGAGTGATCAGTTATGACTATGAACTTCATGAAGATTGACATGAAAGTCAGCGATCATTGTCATGCAAACTTCATATTACTATTTGATATTAATGATAGTTTCATTGAGAAGTTTAGAATCTATCGTAGGAATGAGTGAGTCGAACAAGCTTTGCTGTCATTTTTTTAATAAAAATAGAATATCAATAGAAAGTTCATAACCGAATAAATAAGCATGAATCAAACGTACCAACATCAATTAAAATGTCACAATGACCATGTTCGTATCAATCAACAAATTAAGATCAATAAAATCAACTCTTACTTTTCGTACAATAACACACGATAGTACAGCATCACTATTTTAATAAGAGAATAAAACGTTAACTTAACATGGTTGGCGAACGAAGTTCTTTGTTTCATGGACACTTAAATCTTATCTGTCTTGATACATTTCAAGTCAATATTATGAGTAAAACTTAGTTGATGAAAAGTTAAAATTATTCAACGTCGATAAGAGACCTTGCTAAAGAAACAAGTTAAATTCTTACTATTTCTGACACGAATACACACAAATATGATGATTTTGACAAGTTTACTAATAGAGTGATGTGATTTTAGGCTTAAAGATAAAAATTTTCTCTCTTTGAACAAAGATATCAACGACAAGTACAACATTTATTTTTATATTCTATATTTTATATGTGTGCATTTTTGAAACGATACACCGGCTCCACACTATCAATGAATGATTGGGCTCAGAATTTCTAAAATTGGATTGACATTATTAAAATTATTTTTGAATTCGAGTCACAAGGAAACGTTCGAAACTAGATGGAAGTCTACGCCGGCTATGTTCGATGGAGCAAATTTTCGAAATCTACAGGCACACAGTGGTTTCTAGTTAACTTGCTGGTAGATGTCTGTTATATAAGCCTTTTCACTGCAATCCGATTCAGCATTTTTTGGTAACTTTTTTAGAAGCTAACTTCAAAATTTTATCTCTATGGTAATATTATAGTAAACTAGGGTAAAATATTTCTGTTTTGAAAATCATAACCGTGCGTTTGATATTGTCTATCGTTCTTCTTCACGCATATTTTTCGCTGCTTCGACCATTTTAAACTAGATTTATAATCTATATTGAAATATTTCCTTTCAAATCTTGAAACTTTATTATCGAATTTCTTGTTAAGTAAATATTTTGCAGGTTCTTCTTTAGAATATGATCAAAACACATACGTTCAAGATTTTAAAAGGATACAAATAAAAAGTTATGATGAAACTTGAGTTGAATTTTTCGAAAAACTTACCAATCAATTGTTAGATTCGATTTTTATTAGTCAAATCAATGTCAAATGAATACTTCTTCATCTTTACATATGGCAGATTTGAACTTATTGAATTGCATCTAATGCTGATATACTTTGCAACGTTTCCTAGAATCTTGAAGAATAGGAAAATCTATGTTGATATAAAGATAAGTTTTCTACGTGCATGCATTCTTCTCTTTAGTTACGTCTTCGAAAATTTTACAAATGAAGTTGTTGCTAGGTTGCATCGAGTAAAATAAAACAAAAATGAATGCTCAAGTCACATACTACTGAACAAATAGCGAATTTAGATGATTCACTAACTACTGGTTTTGATCCATCATCGTTTAGTAGTGAATATTATTCAATGGAGCAATATCTTATATTTAACATTCTTGGCAAAATCTATCATGTGAAAAAAGATTTATTTCAAAATAAATCTCACATATTTCATAATACATTATTTACACAATGGGATCAACTTCAAAAATACTACGATGAAAATCGGGAACAATATATTATTGATATTAGCCCACTAATCTTTGAAAATATTTTACAATATTATAGAACAGAAAAATTAGATCTACCATTCGATGTTCATACTGATTATTTTAAAACTACATTGAAACTATTTAACATTGACACATCATCATTAAATATTGATCAACGATATGAACGATTTGTTCCAAGAAAACCAGTTTTTCAAGTGATTCATGTTTTATTAGAATATTCTGATTGTAAGTCGAATATTGCTAGATATTATGTTTTTGTTCGACACATAGTGAAACTTGTGGTTTTAAAAAATCATTGAATATTCTCTTTTTACACTATGAAATACTTGATTTCGATGTTGACATCTCTTAGGTAACAATTTATACTGTTTAATGGATAGAATTATTTAAGTTATTCCGATATAGACTAGTAAACAAATTAGCATAATGGGATGTATTGTTGTTAGGAATAGTAAGCTTGATAATGGAATATAGTCTTTGTACTAATGTCTTTAGCAGCTACTGAGATTTCCATTATTGGGATTTATTGGAACCCGTCGATGGATTCCTGGGCTATTCTAGATACAGTCCATATAACTCTTCATGTTATTCAGAATATGAATATGAGCTAATGTGTTAGAGAAGAAATGCATCCTGATACCGTCTTTTGCATGAGTGTATTTCTATTGGTTGAAATTGGATGACATACTACGATATGAAGAATTCAGTTATCATGATTTTTGAAGAATATTTAACCAACTTCGAGTCGTGATCGTTTTCGTACGTTCTACGATGGTTAGAATAATCTCGGTTTAGTCTATTAGTCAATTGTTTCACTCGGTTGATTTATGGCAATGCTAAGATCATGCATAATACGGAGAAAGATTTCAAAAGTTGTTATACTAATAGTTTTCCTATTGTTGATGCTGATTTAGTTTTATTCTTTTTCGTAGTAGACTCGAACCTTGAGCATGGAAGAACGATAGTCGCTATCGATTGATTTGTACGATACTCTATTTTTGAATAAGTTAATCGTTTGTTTTTAAAATAATCTATGATTTTGATACAATGGAAGTGTGTTGGCTCCACAATTTTAGCATGTCGACTTTCACAATTTCTTCATTACATTTGTTCAATGATATTTTTACTGAGTTGTTTGCTGATGTCTATCTCATTAACATCTCGTGATCCCAAAAGCGATCTTCATATATGGAATACAACTGAGTATGAATTGCCAGCAAGATCAAAATCAACGATTGCTCATTTCTATAATCGATCATCCAAGGTCTTTTTTATTGATATTCTCTGTCTTATTTGGGGCATGATTGAAACAATTCTACGTATACTATCAACTCCGTCTGTTTACGATTATTTTTTCACATTAGGCTTATTCGATGTCATTGGTATGTAATTGAACACGACATATAATAGGAGTATGAAAATGAAAACAAAAACCTAGGCGTTATCTTTCATTTTATTTATATCTGTATGATTGGTATTCGAACAAAATCTAAGTTTGCTTATTTTTTCTTTTCTACGAAGAAAATAATGTCCGTTGTTTTGTTTACTAATAATTAGTCAATGTCAAATAAGTTCAGCACCAATGAATGATATCTTTAGCTGTATTACATCCAATCGTCATTTGATGATGTTAAGTGTCTTACGTAAACTACGCCTTGTACGCTATGTACGCCCATTGAAACATTTTTCACTATCACTTATTGCATCGAAAAGGGAAATAATACGTCTGATTGTATTAATATTATTTATAATGG
Organism: Rotaria macrura; assembly: GCA_900239685.1. Lineage (NCBI taxonomy): Eukaryota > Metazoa > Rotifera > Eurotatoria > Philodinida > Philodinidae > Rotaria > Rotaria macrura. The sequence continues at coordinate 13,784 of OENT01000299.1, forward strand.
CAACTCTTGCTCCATTAATATTTATTATTGAAAGTTCTTACATATACGAATGCTCATCATCAATAGATACACCAAGTACACGTTGTATTCGAACAATAAATGATGCTTGCTACTATTTAATGCTTATTATATCAACGGTTGGGTACGAGAATTACAACAACAGAAATGAATTGTTTCATTAGTTTCTTTTTCTTTTTAAGTTATGGTGATGTCTATCCAATGTCACATCTCGCTCGTTTTATTTCTATGTTAGCATCACCATTATCGATATTGACACTATCAGTGCCATTATCATCGATTTATAGAAAATATATATCTATACGTGAAATTTATCGCATGCAATTAGTTATGCCTGAAAATGTTCGATATATTGTATATGATAGGAAATTACGAAGCAATGAAATAATAGATGTAACTGATCAAATCCATGGATATTTAAAACAGTTAAAAATGAATCGATAATAATGTGAAAAGTTTTCAATTGACAAAAAAATGACTGCGTCATTGCGAGACATTTTGCGTCTCAGATTATCGTGTGAATAAGAATTTGCCATATGCAAATACTAATTGTGAAAAAAGTTCCAATAAAATGAATTCCGGCAAAAATCTACTTCATCACATATCGACAAAATTGGGTGGTCTTTTTTTCAGTTTCTTTACCTGAAAAGTTCACTGTATGAAATCAAGCGATTGAAAATATAAGCAATTTTTCTATTGTTCAACCCTGTTATCTACATAGATCGTCAGAATATTACAGGATTGATAATCCTCCACTAGTCTACTTATTTTTAATATTAAGTTGGTGTTTTAGAGAACAAAATGGGTATGCTGTAGAGCCTTTTAAAGTTGCACAGAAGCTACGAAACTATTTAAAGACCATTGGAAGGAAGATAGGCTCGATATCAACAAGGTAGAGCTATTCAAGTTCGAGACGAAACCTTAAAGGATTAGTCTTTTTGAGAAGAAACCTGTTTTCTTTCTCCAGGTCTTAAAATGGTTTCTTAGCAAAGGCTCCGGGCGAGTACCGGAGGAAAGAACCATTATAGATTATAAAGCTTCTGAGAAACATCAAAGGGGTTGGTAATGCACCTATTTCATTTTCTAGAGAGCACGACTCTGTATGACATCTGCTATTTCAAAATCTTAAACTCTCATAGAAAAAATTATAATGAATTTCAGTCTCGTTCAGCTACGATGACTCAGCTAGTAAGTGACAGATAATGGATCTAAATCAACAATTGTCACATAAGGACACTATGAACTGTTAATTATTATTCTCTGCATATCCTATATTTTCCGACTGTTGCCGAATTTTGAAAAATGGATTTCGGATACAGACGCATCGTGTTTTCACGATCTTGGCAACTTTTTTTTCCTACTGAGAACGAGTGGCTAATTTGAATCGTGAGTCATGCGTCTAGAAGAAGAAGAAGAAGAAGAAGAAGAAGAAGAAGAAGATTTTACCTTAGCAACTTACTTATTATGAAAACAACAGGTCGACTGTGCCTGCACTTCGTTCTCTCAGCCGACTTGAAAAAAAATATTATACAGATTTATGTACTTTTGTTTAGCCATCGTCAATTTGCACTAAAAATGAGTACAAACATCGTTTTAAGGATATAAGATCGATGAGCAATGCAAACTAATGTTGTTACACACATTACCAATGTATCTCTTCCTTCATTATGTAATTTATTAGTCGCTTTCTGTCTCTGTGACAAACTCTGGTTTCCTTGATAGAGATGAAAATCTATCAAAAAACTCTAAGGATGTAGAAATAGATTTAGAGAAATGATCTGCCACAGTTACTTCATATGGAATTTTACTAAGATAAATTCATATCAGAATATTAATGAACGATGCGACAACGATATAGATGAATGTCTTCTTTTATAACGAATGTAAATCCTTTGTTGTTCATGATATTTAAATGTATTGAACAGGGTGGGAGAAAATTTTATGTTGATAAATAAATTAAAAAAACCTTCATCTCATTGAATTAGTTGTATTAGTACAAATCTCTGTAGACCATACACTTCTATCTTTAAAAGTTTAATCAATGATGACTAAACTTTGAAATTCGATGTGTATCATTATATATTGAAGCTAATTAGATTTATTCATGTCTTTGTACAAATCAAAGCAAACTAGTGATGACTGGTAAGAATTTTGTTTTATTGATCTCAATATTTGCTCTTTTTTTCCAGGTTACGTGATACTAAATCAACTTCGTCCGATGATCAATTAATCAATGGAGTAAATTGGAATTCATTTTGATTACTCTTCATGTTTCTATAATATGAAATAGATCGGTGTACTTGCTATACATTTGCATCAATTAATAGTCAATAAAACATTTAACTTGATAAAAGATCAAAATCATCAACAAAACATACACATTAACTCATTTCGTATATGTATTAGTGCTTATGCTTCAAGTCGATATTCAAAAACGGTACGTGCTCGTTTTACTGAAAAACATGACCTTATTGCACAATTTAATCAGACAATGCAAATGATAATTCGTGTAAAGGAAACAAAAGCATTAGTTTTAGTTTTTTTTGTTAGAAACATGATTTCATGTTACTCATTCAGATTTATGATAAACGACATGATAAACGACATCTAATTCATGTTATTCTCTATGGTTATTTGGATGAAGATAAACGATATGCTTTAATAGCTGATCAAGTCATTGATAGTATTAAACTTGTATCAGTATGAGATAGATTTGAACATGTTTTCTTGTGAATAATTTTATCATCGTATATTATTCGTTTAGGTTAGGCATGTTAGTGAAGCTGTTGTATTTGAAAGCTCTATTGATATTTGTGTAAGAAAATACATTTACACGAATGTTTTCTTTATTTAAAGAAAGCAATATGCTACAGGGCAAAGCTACATTATTGATCGAATTAGTTTTCGTATATGGTAGACATGGTTATAATTTTAGTTCACATGTAAAATAATTTGAAGAAAAAAGAAAGAAAGAATTTTCATTGATAATTATCAATAGAATAGCTTATATTCGAAAATGATCTTCATCTTCCACATACCGTTAAGAATCAAACATTATTCGAACGCATTCTTCCAACCAATGAAAGTATTATGTTCCCATATATCAATTATTGAGAATGTGAAAGTTTCGTTTTTTTCTATAGATAGTACATCTGATACGTACGAAATATTTTGATTTATTTTGCATTACTGTCTTTGAACGTTTTGAACTAATCAATGACTTTGCATCGAAAACTAGTCACTGCTTCATTATTGCGCATGTTGATTTTGACTATCGAAAGCTGCAAGAAACGTTCTGCTTATTTTGTCTATTCAAATCATAGAGAAAGTTAAATTGTATGAAGGGTGCTACGTTTTGTCTAAATTACGATTTTTATGAAGTTTTTCACATACTAATGCTGATAAGTCTTAACTTCGACTTTTGCAAGATAATATAATATCGTCTCATATATGCATACCTATTGTGTACACTACTTAACTAGCACTTCTCATACTCATATTCAAAATCAATATGATCAATAATCTATATAGTGTTTAGTCGTTCTCGGTGTAAAGTCGATCGATCAGTTGAACACATTTCGGTGTAGCTATGCACTATTTCTTTGCATGCAGAAAATTAGTTGATGCATCAGAAATAAATCTATCGATTCTTTTGCAATCATCATTTGACGAATTGAATCAGTATGTAACTAATGTAACACATGATCATCATTACAATAAAGATCGAATCGATAATATTCGATTACTGCAAGCATTATCAACAAGTCCAAAGTATTGTATTAAGATGTAGTTGCTAGAAAAATTTATTTAATATATTTTATTATGTAGATATTCGTCAATGACCGCAATTATTGATATGTATCCATCAAGGAAACAACGTTTAGAAATATTGTTTGATTTTTTAACGGAAGGTCCTTATTTGCCTGAACAGAATATTATTGAACCAACCGTTTCACGTCTTATACCATGGAGTATAGCCTATTGGAAACGAGCTTTGTCAGATGTACCTTTACATGGAAGCACTTTGGATATGAATGAATTTCATAGTATTGAGGTTTGTTTCATCATGAAGTTCGAAGTACATGTGAATGTAAGAAAGTGAATTTGATCAGATTAAGTTCAAATACATGGTTTTCCTTTCCTGATACTCGACTTATTATAGTTTTTATTGTGACATCAACTAAAACAAAGTATGCCAGATCGATATGCATTTGACATAGTTAAAAGAATGTTTGAATAATAATTAAAATATAGTCTGCTAGTACAGCAAGTACGCTGAAGCATAATTTTCACCGGCCAACATGAACGATTTAACCGACACTTAGTAGCCCTCGCCAGATCTATACATATCGAATATCAAAAGATTTGAAATATTACTTGTTCATTATATTCTTGTTACGGCCTTTTCCTTTATAGGAAACATGTCTGAATATTTCTCATTGATTAGATTTCACATGATATTCGTAGTCTTGATTTGAAAGTAATCTATCACTTGAAATAGCTCCGATAAATATGTTACGTTTATAAATATTTGATATAAAGATCATCTGTAAAACACAAATAGTCTTTTGTTCTTCATTTAATCTATTTTCGATTCCAAGACTTTTCATCTATTTGAATGATTCATTGATAACTTTGAAAACTCTTCATGTATGCATAGCTAAACCATCGAAAGAAAACATTTTGACTTATTTTTTTTTCTAGACAGACACTATTCATCTTCAAAATACTTCTCCTATTCTTCGTCAAATCTTTGAACAAGTAGATTCATATCTACCAACGTTCAATAATGCAAGCAAGTCAGTTGATAGTCAATTTTGTGTTTCTTTTTTTTTTGACTTTCACAGTACGATTTTCATTTTTACTAGATTCAATACTATTAAAGAACTTGTTCGTCGTGTAATTTTAATTTTTTCCAACTTTATTCATTCTTAAAAACCAACAGAATAATAATGGATACCATTATGAAATTTGCATGTTTATCCAATATAAAAAATAAGAAAGAAAAAACATATGTATACATGATTTAAAGAAAACAAGAATAAGCAAAACTAAATCAATACATGAACAAAGTGAAAAAATGATGTGCGACAAAGTTGTTTTTTTTTGTTCATGTCATCATTATCATTATTTATATTAGTCGGAGAATAAAAAACTCTCATTTTGGAATACACGAAGAAAAAAAGACATATTTAATAATAATCACTGAGTAGATGCAAGAAAAATTTGTATATATGTATAGAAATAACGAGAAATAAATACTATTGTGTAGACAAAACAGATTCCGTTTCCTTCGATGCGCTAACAAAAATGTGCCGCGGATATTTTCATTGTATTCGATGAAGTCGAAGATGGTGAAGATTTAGTTGCTAACAGAGCTTTTTTTTGTTGCTGTAGATGATGTTGATGCATTCGTGTTGTAACAACGGGATTTTTCAATGTCGTTGTTGTCGTTATTGAACGAGCTGGACTTACGGATGGAGAATGATTTAAATCTTTATGAGCTGTGATTATTATTGATCTTGATGATCTTTGAAATTTTCCAACATGATTATGTCTTCGAACTTTACTTAATGAAGAAAAAGTCGATGCTACACTTTTACCACTGACTAGTCGTGTAACGGTTGGAATAGGCTCCATAGTTGCTGTAGCTGTCGTATTCGAACGATTAATCATTAGATAATCATTAGTAGTTACATGTTCATTAGGAATTGGTGGTAAGCGTGTACTACAGTCTGTGTTCTGACTAATACAACTACCCGTTGTTGCTGAATAATGGCGTCGTGTCGATGATGTTTGTCGTGTTTGTATTTGAGATGATTTTTGCGTCGGTGGCATTAATTGAAGTGGAAGATTGACAATAGCTGTACCGATTAATGATATTTGTTGTTGCTGTTGATTTCGTTTTTCAATAGCCAAACTTGTTAGAGTTCTGTCAAAACGTGTTAGTGAATGTGGAGGCATTGGTTGTAATTTTCGTGGCGATGATGAAAGATTTATCATATGATTGGAATTGGGATTAATACCTTGTAAACCTTTTATATGTAATAAACATGCTAATTCTATATTTGTTTCTGGTGTTAAACGAAATGGTGATGAGGTTGGCATCATTGCATTTGTTTGTAATGTAGCATTTGATAAAAGGGTTGCTTGTGATAAACGATTCAATGACGGAGAACGCACTGGTAATGAACTGGGTCTTGATTCTGTTCGAAGTTTTGTAGAATGACGCATAACAACATGTTTTATATAGCGATTTAATAGTGTTTGTTCATCGGAAAGAAATTTCTGAACTAAGGAAAATGCTAATGAATTAATAATACTATCTTTTAAACATTTAATTGGTGATTGTGGATAGTTTTTAGGATGACGCCTTGATGTATTCAATACAGAATTACCATTATCATCATCGATATCATCTGTATCGAATGAATCAGCGTCACTACCACTGAAGTGATCACCTAGAACAGTGCTTGTTGTATAAACATCATCGAATTGATCGTTATTTTCTAAGTTGAAATTTTCGCTTAATACAGAACCTTCGATTGAATCGATTGACGAACGACCAGAAGCAGTCTCATCAAGAACAACCTAAACGAAAGTGTAGAAAGTCAAATGAAAAAATATATTTCTACATATGATATCATGCATAGATTTGCTGAAATCCTGATTATCTATCTAGACATAGCAAAATTGAATTTTTATTATACGAAAATGTCGATTCTTTTCAAAAACTACTTTTGAATTCTTAAAACAAGTTAACTGGATTCACAACGGTAACTACATTGTATAGTGTTAAATAAATTGTAACGTACATCGTATCCCCTTTCTCATTTTTTTCTTAACACGAACAGTTTTTCAAACGTTCAAATAAAACTAAATTACAATCCACGAGAATAATATTTTAGGAATAAAAAATATACTCATCACGATTCAATCCCATTTATCAAGAGACAATTTTCACTACTATCGATGAAAACATCTCAAAGGAAAAACAGGGGCGAACTTCAACTTTTCAGCTTGAAAAACGATACTGAGAGGACCATAGAACAAAACATAGTCGATTGACATATTTGTCACGTACATTTGATTCATACAATGGTTAATTATGCACACTAGAAGACAAATGACGGAAGACTCTTAAGACATCTAATTTTTTGAAATACGATCTCAGCGAATCATTGAAGTTAACGAAAAAAAATCGACCCGTCTGTCTCGAGAAGTAGTATAAAGAAAAGTGTCCCAGAGCACGTATTGTGGGAATCAGAAATTCAAGTTTCGATTTAAAAATTAGAGTACTGCTTTTCCATATCATGTATAGAATACATCTTTCGAGAATCTAGCTGAGTTGAAAGAGGCAGGAGTGTACAGAATGTCTGAGGTCATCTCACAATAGATGTGAGAAATCTTACAATAAGATCTTAACATCGGCAAGAAATTAAGTAAAAAGACAAATGCTCAAAATCTGTTTTTCAAAGAACGAATTTTGATTCTGTGTATGTCTGATAAATAGAAATAAGATTATTTTTAAATTTACGTGTCTTCTTGTTTGATATAGTCAATGAATATTTTTACGACGTAGAAACATATTGAGAATATCACCAATAGTTTTTCTTTTCTATTGTATCAGAATTGAAGAAAATTGTACTTAACGACGTACAAACATAACATAATCGAAGAACATTCTGAGATGTAAGAACTCATAATACAATCTTATCGAGCGAAGAATAAGCTTCGCTATACATCTAGATATGTAATTGGTCTCGCACGTCTCACCGATTGTTACCAAAGAATTATTCATTATTTCTTAGTTTATCCGAAGAAATTGGTTAGCTAACATATAGAAAGAATAAATTACTATGAAAAGAAATTTTACGTTGCTCGAAACAGAAGAGAACGTAATATTGTGATTAAAAAAGGTAGCTTTAGCTTATTTCATATTTTACTTCATTAGGAAGAAGGTATATTGAAGGGTTCTGTAACTCCGCTATTGCGATTAACTAAGTGAAAATGAAAGAAATTTTCGAAACGCAATCATCGCTTATATTAAATAATGATGTTGAAAGAAAAAAAATTGAAAATTTCTCCCGTGTGATGCAAGTTACAATCACGATGTCTTTGTGAAGACTCTGATTGACAAAAAATATTGTTTTTTCTTATAACAAACTTTTTTTTTTATTGAATCCCTATGAATGGGGAACATGAGATTTACAATTGTGATGATATGATTTTTTCAATAATTATTTTAGCTTCATCTAAAAAAATTGATTGTGACGTTTTTTAAAGCTCGTTTGAAAATAAACATTTTGTTTGAGTTTTAATTTTTACATGAAATTACTATGAAACGTATAAATCTGTGAGTCAAAGATTGTCAAGAAAATTCTGATAATTTCAATACAGAATAAACTCTTTATCGTCACTAACTTAGTATTGGTTTGCATCAAGTCTCGATTCTTTTCGCTCGAATTTTCAAAGAAACATTTGAAATTGAAAATTTCATTGAGTCACAAGTATATATACACAACACGGAACAATTCAAAGAATCATTCAATATTTCAATAACGCCCATGTTTAATTTGAAAAATATTCTTCAGATTGAGACGACATATCGAATGAATTAGTATTGGAAACTCAACTGTCAAATAGTGCATATGAAAACATATGATTTGTTTAGCATGTCATTTCTCAGTGGACGCAACTATGTTTTCCTATACAATATTGTGAAAAATAAGCTGTTAGTACGAATTCTTGACATACACTTAAATATAGTTGAACTGCTATAGAGAGGTATAAAATACAGATGAATTTCAGTTTCTTTATATATGTATGATGATGATAGTCAAGGTAAAATAAATTATTACATTGAAAAATTTAACAAAGTGCTTCAGCAAATAAATAGAAAATAAAAGACCATGAAGATTTGACCTAGAAAAGTATTCTACAAATCTTTGAGTTTTAATTTAAAGTACGTACAATAACTCGTTAGAAAACAAATAAATAATTGATCTGTGAATTATTTCCTATTTAACTTACATTTAAATCACTGGTATCTAAAGTAGATACTTTCATTTGATTAGAAGTACAATCGATTGATAATAATGTGTTGGATCTTATGTCAAATTGATTAATGTCTTGTTGTTTCTCGATGGAACATAAACTACCACGAATTCGAAAGTGTGGTTTACTTGACCATTCGTCACAAATTTTTTTTATAGATGCACGTTTAGTTGCTTCTTCACCAAAAAGAACAGCATCGATTTGTTCGAATTCACGTTTTGATCGTCCATTTGTTTCATGTGCTTCGTCCCCATCATAACCTGATAGAAGACTTGATCCACTCAACGAATGCGTAGCCATGATTATAGTTCAACGTTACTCTTTAAAAATTGAAGTCCAATCAAACAAATGAAGAGGCTACGGTATAATGAAAACAATGTAGGAAAAAAAGAATTATCCGTCATAATATAATCATACGTGGGGGTTTATGGACAAAATAGAGGAGTCAACATATTACAATGTGGCACAATCACACGCTAAAGTAGAACAAAAATGAAATTTTCTCTTGCAAAAGACAACAAATGATTTAATAGAAACCAAGAAAGAAAAAAATTATTATACCAATTAAGTTATTGATAGTGAAGTATGGATTATCCGTTATAACAAATGCTTTTTTAGTTTTTTTTACTTTCTTTTCTTTAAATCAGAAGTACACCCTTGAAGTATTCATTTACTTAAGAGAGAAAAGAAAAATGAGTGGTTTTTTTCTTTTCCATAACTCTATTTTTTCATTCAAATGATTTTTTTTCTATAAATGCCATGTTTATTTAATCCAAGCAAGAAAGCCATTGTTATGGATTGTTCCACAGAGATTGCCAAGGATTTCCGACAATAAAATTTTGTAAAAGCTAAAAATGAAAGAAAGCTCACAATTGTTCTCAGAACTGAAAGAGAGATCTAATCATCTAATGAGTTTTTAAAATTCTACAAAAGAACTCTCACAATAGATGTCGCATCTTCATTTGTTACTTAGTAACAGATTCTCAATAGCAGGATATCGGAAATGAAATGCCATCTTTGATTATATTTACATAGTACTGTATGAGAAGAGATATTGCGTATATTTTTTGTTTTACATGATTTTTTGAACTCAAGAATTATTTATTCTTTTATTACATAAAATAAAGTTCAATATAATACTGAAGTATCCATTAATTAATCTTCGTTTACATCATATGATCAATGACAGATATAAAGAAATTTAGAAAATTGGTTCACTAGCATAATTTTATAATGTGTGATTTTATCAAAATATGAAATAAAAAAGTTACTGGATTTTTCGTTGCTCATGATGTTCAAAAACACAGAAAAATAATATAGAAAAAATTTCAAGATAATGAAGCTTTTTGCATGTGTAAATTGAGTATGGAATTTTCTTGGAATCGAAATAATGGCTTTCCATTATCAAGACATGATTCGATATAAATGATGAGTGGCATAAGAGCAATAAATTCCAACCGAGTGAGTTTCATTGTTTTTATCATTGGAATACGATTTTGCAATTCTTTAGTAATTTGTTCGTGGTTACCATTCGTTGTTCGATTCATAATTAATGAAACTAGACTATCGAAATTAATGGCAGATGTTACAGATGAACAACGGCTGTCAAAGTCATCCATTAATTCGAGTACATCATCATGATAATAATTGAAATCGACATCATCCAATAGTGAACTCCATAGTTCAGAACTGAAAAACAATGATTCTTTTTTCTTTCTTGAGTAACGATAAATGCATAAGGTTGATTGTTTTCTCTTACTTTTGCTTGACTACCATATCAACTAGGACGGCTGTTGCATAAAACTCTTGTAAACCAAAAAATGTTGAAACACTTGTTATATCATATAACTAACGATTAAGAAAAATACAAAAATTCTTAAATTCGAAATTCTACGAACCACACGAAAAAACGTTTCTTGAGCACGAGGTAAATGTGATGGTAAACATGCTTGTACTTGAGGATATGTGAGATGTCTATCAGTAATTGTTAGAAAAAGTAATAATTAAGAAAAAACAAGAAGAAATCCGTTTTTTTTCATACCCATCTCGATCTGTATCAAGTTGATGAAATAATCGTTTCAATCTATTTCTTGTTGCTTCATTCAGTAATAAGCCTATATCCATATGCTATTTTAAAAATAAATGTAATATTCTTGATATTTTCATGGGGAAAAACAAAGAAAAACTCGGAATCTTTTCGATAAATATGATTGTGCAATACCTTAAGCGGATTGTATGTTTTTGTTTGTAATTGTGAAACAGTAACGACGGCCGTCGTTGATCGACTAAGTGAACTTTCAGATCGATGTGGAAGTGGTGATTTACTTTTCAGATTGACTTTTTGTGCAAGATTAGCTTTAAGCATACGATCTTTTATCAATGGTAAGTGTTGTTTTTCATTAAATAATGTTACGGAAGGAGTTGGTGCATAAATTGGTACAACTGTTGCCGGTTGTAATATTGAACGATGTGAAAAATTTGACGATGACATTTCGAATGGTCTAATAAAAATAAGTCATTAATAAAAATCAATCCTGTATCGAAACATGAAAGACGATAGACCTGATGTGTTTAATCATCGAAAGATTACTTTGCGAAATATATCTTACTTATAGTTTTTAGGAAATCTTCTAGAAACATATAATAAGAAATTTCTAGTGGTTCATTCTCGATATACGATCTATACTCGTATGTATTGAGAAGAGAAGGGTTAGAATTGAAACGTTGTACAATAAAAGATAATGCCTCTTGGAAATCGCGCTTTACAAAATGCATATATATTAAATTTGAAAACGTACGATACATCTTGAACATAAGCTGTTGGTATGGATTTGACAACTAGAAAACAAGCCAGAATTCATAATGGGATTATTTCATTATATGTGTGTATGATACTTGATGCTGGTGTTCTCTTCAATAGTGTTGGTAATTTAATTGATGTCGTATCTCGTACTACACTAACAGAAGATGGTTGCAATTTTTTCGCTGATCTTGCTGAGAGTTGTTTGTCTGTTGTTGTCAGTTTTTTAAAAATGGTCATTGACGAACTCAATGCTTGATTGTTTTGCATTCCTTGTGTCATGATTGATTTCTATAAATAGTGGAACACATCTCATTTGAGACACAAAATTCAATAGTCCATTTTTAAATATAAAGTTTTTTGTTCTGTCTAAGCTCATGTATGATTTGCCATTTTACATTCTCATAGGCGTATGCATTACCCTTGGTAGAAGCATAAGTACGAGAAAAAATGAAAATAGAATTATGCACCGAAAAAGAATATGTTTCATTCAATATTCAAGAAAGCATCATGGCACACGTTCGCTTACATCATATGAACTGCGAAATGATAGATTTGTTCGACCACCTGAAGAAACTGCAGTTGATTTATCAGATGTTGTAAGGTTTGATGAAAAAGATGCATGAGAAGTTAAATTTCTAAATAAAGAATTAAGTTTGATTTGAATTTTAAATGAAAGTTTTAAGAATTTTTAAATCTAAGATGAAAAATTTCTATTCGATTTACATGGAATTCCATGTCATTTTTCTTCAAACAGAATGTTAATCATTGTTTCTATTTTTATGTTATTCAAACACGAAGAATGAAGAATAGCTTCTCAAATAAACGAATTCGTCTACATGACGTAGGTTTATTAGTTTTCGTATTTATTTTTCAACAATGAGTACAGATTATTTGTGTTTTGAAGAAAAACACGTACTGTTAACTAGAGAAATTGAAATCAACAAATTCTTGAAATATGATCCTTGAGAAGCATTGAAATATAGACACAGACATGTTGATTGCAGCACATACTTGATGGACACTTTAAAGCAACCTACACTCTCATGCATCATGTAATTTGATCGACATCTTAGTCCTCACTCCACTCCACCATAGAGCATGACAGATAGCTTAGTATTGGCATGTCTTATTGACGAACTCTAGTAGACATACTGTCGAAATTTGAGTCCATTTCAAATATATGATTCCATTTATTCTTTCATATTTGAAGAAATTCATTCGACAAGAAAAACAACTTTCATCAACCAAATGTATGAATTAACAGTGGGTGGTTATTGACGAGTAGAGATTTGTTGTGATTGTATTTCATACTGTCATCTCATAGAAGTTTCACCAAATGATATTTAACTGTAGTAATAACCTGGTGTATATGATAAATGTTACAAAAACAAATTTCAGCATTACTAAATATAAACATAACTAATTATCTGTTTCATTGATAATGACTTTCTAGAAATGACGTTTGCTCTTCGTTTTGAAGCATGCACGAATAAATTCACTGTGAACTACTTGAAAGTAATTAACATATTTTTAGTAACTTATAAAATCATACAACTGATTTTCTCCCCTATTTCCTAGATTTGATATTCTATAGAAAACGAATAAAATAGACATTTTACTGCACGGTGAAAACAGGAAAAATAAAAAATAAAAAACATATATATAAACGACTTTCAATCTGTCTTCCGCTTCTCGTCACCGATAATATTATTATGAATGGTGAAATTCTATTTCAGTCTATACCTTGAAAGTATATGTTCCTGTGCTTTTCTACTTGCCATAGCTGTTGTTCTTCTTGATAATGACAACAATTTCGGATCGACTTTTTTTAATTTTACTTTTGATTCAACAGATACATTTCCATTTCTAACAACTAATTGATGATCATTTAGATTGGATGATATTTTAGGTCCTAGTTCTAATCCAATTATTTCCAATTGTTTCTTTGCAGATTGTTCAATATGTGAAACACTTGATAAATGATTTTGTTTACCGGTTAATTTATTTTCTAGCACTTGATTTTCTTTATTCATATCCATATTCGTGTCGATCTATTAGAAAACAAAACCTCAATCATATTAATTGAAACTTAAATGAATTCCTAGTCGACCTGATTCGATCGATGAGGATCGTTTGACTAAACAATAGAAAGAATGCTTTATACAGAAAATAAGTAAACCTAAAACCTTACTAAAGAAACACCGGCAATGAATTCATATTTGAATTGTTGATGTGAATCAACAGTGTTCATTCTTGTGACGTGCAACTGAGACACGGAATTCTGTTAACTGTTGAGTCTATTATCTTTTAAGGTTTATTTTTTCTTTTTCTTCTCTTTCACTATGTTATTTTATTGATTACTCGAATAAAAAAACAGTAAGGAAAAAATCGTAGGAGAAAGAAGAGAAAAAAATCATTAGACATATAGAAGTCGACACGAGCAAACAAAACCTTTAGACAAGTACAAACATTATTGATGAAAAAAAAAAGTATTAAAAATAAATCTCATAAGAATAACAATTGTCTTTTTCGTATTGTATTTTTTTTCTTTATTTATTTATTACTCTTACTTAACTAAATTCTCCATGATTTCAGCATAGTCTTCTTTCGTATTATTTTTTTCATCATCTGTAAATGATCTCTCAGGGTCTAAAATTAAGTTTCCATTGTTGTTGACGTTTAGTGCTAAATCGTTTTTGTTTTTCAATTCTTTTCTTTTCTTATATTTATTTATTCGACTTCGTATCATATACACAACCCAGAATGGTTTCGTTGTTAAGAAAGCAACAACAAGCGGCACAACAATGGCTTTTGTTGCATACGGTTGTGGAAATGAATAATACATAATCATGAATGCAATGCCCGTGTTTTGAATTCCAGCTTCAATACCAATAGTTTTGATACGACACCAATCCAGACGACATATCCAAGCAATCACAGCACCCATTAAAAATCCTAAGTAAGGTAATAAAGGTGCTGTTAATGCTGTATGTAAATCGATTGTTTTAATCAGATACCAATTCACAACTGTGCCGAAGACTAGAAAAAACATTAACAAAAACAGCATCATCGGTTTCACAAGAGTTTCAACAATCGAACGGATTTTTGTTGAATAATGACTTATAGAAATACCAATACTATATGGTACAACAACAAGTGCTAGTGAACGACAAAGACCTAAGAATGGTACAGTTATAGATAATTCGTTCATGTAAATACGTCCTATCGTATAGAAGTAAAGTGGCATCATCACAAACGATGAGGCTGTTGATACAAATGACATGACAGCTGATAGATTAACATCACCATCAAATAAAAGTGTCCATTGATTGGAAGCACCACTGCCTAAAAAAACATGAAAAATTGATTTAATTTTTGGTTTTTATAAAAAAATTTTTGAGTAGTTTAATTTTACCCGGACAGCATCCAATAATAAAAAGTGCAAGACTATATAGCGGGGAATAATGGAAAATTTTTGCAATAGACATAGCTAAAAATGGCATAAGACCGTATTGCGAAATAAAACCAATAATCACGGGTTTCGGTCGTTTAACAAGATCAATTAAAATTTTCGTATCCAGTAATATACCCATTTGTATGGAAACAAATATAACAATAACAGGTAATATTATATAGAATAAACTATCAATCACACGTTTCGGTTGTGTAACAAGAATATTCAATGACCGTGTATACGACGATATTGTGTCATCATCATAAAATATATCCAGCGAGATCGTCAAATTTGTTATTTCCATCAGTGTGCTTGTAATTGACCATACTGTTTCAACTGTAATTGGACTTTGTAGATTAATTAATGTTGGCGATGGATAAGCATTAAATATGTGACGAAATACATTTTTACGGGGTACTAGAAATCAAATGACATTCTATTGAAATTAATCATAAAATGTCCAGGTGTACTGCTAAGAGCGAACGACATAATCTAATTACATATACGACGCAAAAACATACAGATAAGACGGTAGAAAGGATTACGAGCATGTGTGTAATCATGATAAGGAAAAACTTGAGGACCAATTATTTTTATTGTACGTGCACTGCGAATACAATATTTGATCAAAATTACTAAACAATTTTCAATGATAGATTGGACCATTCTGACTGTTCGATTCTGTTCCCCCGGTTATTAATTATAACTTCTTTTTGAAAACTTAAATCTATACTTGATGAATGAGTTTTACCATCTTTTAGTGCGTAAAAATATGACAAAAAGATCATTCGAAAATCAAGTATTATATTATTTCTCAAATCATTGATTTTCATTTTCAAGAGTATTAAACTCTGAAGTAGAATAGTAGTTCAGTGAATTTCGAATTTTTTTTACACGTCAACAGTTTTCAGATGTAATCTAATTGTTAGAGGCTTCGTTATTCCGTTCAATGACGTGTGCAGGATTGTTCAATGTGTACTAGTTCATAAAGATATTGTTATTCATGTTAACTGAAACGATTGTTTATCTAATAAAATATCTCATATGAATTATGTGATTATAGAAAAATACTTAAAAGTTCGTCAAGTATAGGATATGGAAATAAGTGTACAAAAATTTTTAATTCTCTAATTTAATGAATTTGAATTCTATTCAAAGAAAGCTTTACAGAAAATTATCAACTTACAGATGAATAGATCTTCAAGTAGAACATTATTTAGATCATTGGTACTAGCTATTTTTCTTGGTTCAGTAACTTCTTTTTGAACATCAACAACATGAATATCTGTTGATTTTACTTGAAATTTAAATCCAACAACATTATTAATATTAATACTTCCATCTCGCTGAAGATCTTCTGGTTTAATGCGTATGGTAATATAACGTTTTTGAAACAGAGCTATTTCGTAAGTTTTATTATAAAACGAACTAATTTGTTCAATACTACCATTGTTGTTGTCATTAGTTTTCTTAATGAATATTTCAAAACCATGAATGCATTCGATTATTGTTACAACTAGTACCAACCATTTGACGATGCGTTGCTCTTGCATTTCGTTTGACGAATGTACTTATATTCTTTCACTATTGTGTGATCGTATACTACTTACTTTCTTCTTTTTTCGTGTTTGGTTTTATTGCAGAACGCAGCGCAAAAAAATACTTGTGCAAAGAACGACAAGAACCATTATAAACGAGATAGTATCACCTTGTTCACATAAAAAGTTCTGTATTTTTTCTTCTATTCAAGTTATGTATGAACATTGAATGTAAAGTTGATGTTATGCATCAATAAGTTTGAATAAAGTAAGATGAATATCATCGATCAATGTCTCACAAGATTATAGTCGTAACTAGGACGGATTGTTTGCAGCTTTCTTTTTTTACTTTATGATGTTGAAAATTCATCGAGCTAATCGAAGTTAATCTACTATCTAAATCGGTGCATGTTTTTCTTCTATCTGTTCATGGAAGAACTTCTGAAGTAATGCGAGAAACAGTCCAGATACAAACGTTAGAATTCTATTGACTAATGACGGTTCAGACAGCTGCCATTTTTCTCACAAGAAATCCAACGCAAAAAAAATTTACCGAATTATAACGCATCACCGTTAATGCATAGAAGAATATTCTTTTATGCACTTACATTAATGCGCTCTGATGCGATGACACCTTAGAATAGAATTTCTTAGCCATAACGGTGCAACTTTACAAAGTGCTATTAGTTGAGTTCAGTGTACCGGTTGTCACTGCATTTATTTCAGTCTCTTACTCAATGATTCTTTTGCCAACAGATTGAATATTAGCGAATCAATACAAGAGTCCATTTAATTGCGAAAAAAACGATTTATTTGTTATGAATATTGTATTATGTAAACTCAAATGAACTGGTAATCACCGAATATTCTATTCTTAAGATAGATAAGAATAATCGAGTCACCGCTTCGAAGAAAAGAGATCTCAAGTTTATGGACACTCACAATTTATATGTCATTGCACAAGTCAAAAACAACGTTAATGAATCATATCACATCCCAAAATGTGACGCTAGCATAGGTACAAAATTGAATGCTACTTACTGAATCACAAACCAGATTACCAATAGACCTTGCTATCTACAAGTTATTCCTTCGATATTTCACATGATTTTGACATATACAATGACAACGCACCTGTTTAGACGCAAGAAATTAATGAAAAGGAAATTATTATCCATGGATTTTTTTAAACATACGGATCTATTATTAAAAATAATTGAGCTCTTCACTTCCAAATTTAGACAATTAAAAACGTTTAGGAGATCTATTTCTAAGAAATTTCGTGATTATTTACTCATGTACAGTGGTTTCTTCATGTCTATATGATTTACGAGTAAAGACTTCTTCTATGCAGATACGAAGTAAAAATATGGCCACATTCTTTATGTTAACATATTCTTTCTATTCGCATCACATGCGATATACTTGTCGATAGAAAGAAATGTTCAAATTTTTTCTCTGTGAGGGATAAGCAAGAATAAACTCTGAGTCATATTACGACACTTAGATTGGGTAGATGAACGGATGCAGACTCAAAACGTTACAACAAATCAGGTTCATCTTTGCTTCAAATCTTCCAATATTCCACCGTTTATTTTATATGAGGGTTTGGATGTGACGTTGGTTACAACGGTTGCCCACACTTTACACTCACTCCAATCATAATGAGAGAAGAGCTACTGTTATTTAGAATTTCTATACTGCTTAAGATTTGAGTTTTCAATTTGAACTCCTAATTAGTTGCAATATCGAGCATATTTCCTTTTGAGTTTCATTAGTTATTGATGATGTTTATAAAAAAATCACACTTTTTCAATTGTACTCTTGAAATTTATATGAATTGCATTGCATTAGTCCATTTTCATGTCTACCATATTCAATATTGAAAATACTTTCGATTGGTCGTTATTCGCTTTGGTATGTTGGAAAAAACCTTTTCTTTGCATAAAACGCATTAAAAACAATCGAATGGAGAAGAAAAGAGAGGTGATAGGGAAAAAAACAATTTAAAAGAAATTGGCAAAACCGTTCGAGTGAAAAACCTTTTTAATGGATAACTACTCAGATCAATTGAAGATCGATAATTGTTTAAATGAGAAGTACTGGATTTTTTGTCTCCGTGCTTCGAATAATTTGATAGGAAGAAGAACGTGGATGTTGTCTAAAACAAGCTGTCTTTTTTTTCTGAAGAATGAGCTGCACTCACAAATATACTTATTTTATTTATATATCAACTACTCTGTTTTAAAACATTAAACAGACGATTATGATTCAACCAAATGTTCATTTGGAATTAAATTTAGATGAATATTCACATCTTAATTAAGTTGTTTTTTTTTCTATAGAAAGAAAATTATTTGTTCGCCACTATTCAGAAAGGTAGCAACAGGAATACATGATGAATGGCTCTATAAGCAATCGATGAGTGGTGAGAATGCCTTGCAGCTGTAGAAAGAAACAATCGAGCTCTCCCACTTGTGAGATTGTCATTATAAAATAGGATTCTTTCTTTCAATGTGAGCATTTACAGTTGTACATTTCAAGTATTTTTCTCATTCCAGCAATAATAGTACTGTAAGGCGACTCCAGCACATCTTCCCTCTCCCCTATTTCTTTACTGTTCTTTTAAGAGGTTTCATAGAAACGATTTAAGCAACCAAAAAAAGTCTTATTGCTTGGCGAATCAAAATATATTCTCCTCATTTCTTCGAAACGAAACTTTACTAAAGTAAAGATGCACAACATTTCGTTATTTTCCTTTCTACGTGTAACTTCACGGTAAGAAAAAAACCTATACATTGCAACACAACAGTCTTTCTTTCGCCCATCAAACAACCCTAGATCATAGACGTACGGCAGAAAGCTGCCGGATCTAGTTCATTTGCAGCGACTTCCGGAAGCGAGATTCTTCATTCGGTTTCTATAAGTAGTTCCGGTTCACTTTCCTCAAATTACAGCCACCGTAACACATACACGGATAAGGTTTCCGTTTCCAGCAGGGGTTCTGATCACGGATAAGCCATTTTCCATGTAGGGAGACGATACGGTTTAGATCTGTAAGTTTCCCACTCAGCTCTGCATATTTCAATCTTATATCGAATCTTATCCCAACATCGATAACAGAACTAACGATACGCATCTCCCTAAGATTATTTCAGTCTAAATCACCAATGAAAAGTCCTTCTCGAGGTTTTCTGAGACTTCGTGAACAATCTCAAAAGCAACTCAAGATAAAACACTCAGAAAGTCATGAAAACCCACAAAAGCTATCCCAGCGCTTCTTAATCATTCAGAAGAACGCATTTTGCAATCTTTTTTCGTCATAGTTTGCTACACACAGAGACGGACCAATTGTTAAACTCCATCGTTTCAATACTCAGCAGGATAGTCAACCATCGACTTGTTTCCTTATCAACAATCATTCTTTTGAAATAACACTTAGATCGAATTTAAGATTAAATAAGAACGAAAATCCTAAATCTACAGAGATTCAAGTAATAATAGAGGCATGAAACAAAATCCTAATGCATATGATTTTTAACGACGATGACTCTATAGTAAACCGAGAAAAGAGTATCAACGTTTCAATTATATCTCCAATATTGATTATATTTATTGAATGGGTTTGTTCTCGAATACTCAAGTGATATACCCTCAATCCTTTTCATCTGAAGATTTTCTAAGATTTGTGTTAATCAATTGTAATCTTATTTAGCAATAAAGATCGGGAAGAAAATAACTAATAGAATTACTTGCCATTCTATCTCATATGTAGATTTCATTATCAGGATGGAAGATAAATCAAATGGCGCCTATCGTTTGTCTGACATAGCTGGAGAACCCATGAGAAGATTACCACCGCTCAGAGGATACGAAAATGTTCCTCTGGTAACAATAGAAGAGGCTACGCAGCCTCTCATACCATGTGTGCCCGAAATCGAACATATGGTACATACTATTCAAGGAAATAATGATAAACCTAAGAATGGTTTAACAATTGACGAGTCCTTATCAATTGCATTGTACTCACTGGAATGGCCTCCTCCAGAGAAAGCATTTTATATCATTCTGAACGATACACTGCGAAATTCTCAACGAAACACGTTACTACCTCCATGGTTCAAGTTTTTGAAACTTTTTCTAACTGCTCTTTCAAAGTTGCCAGAGACTGGTCACCGAATTGTCTATCGAGGAGTGAAGTTAGACCTACGAGAACGCTACAAAAAAGCACAAGGATCGTTTGGTGGGGATTTTCTTCGTGTACCACAACTATTGAAGTTCTTCAGGACGAAGAATTTTTTGGAAAGAGTGGCACAAGAACGCTATTCTCTATTGAATGCGACACGGGAAAAGACATTCGTCAGCATTCGTTCTTTTCTAATGAAGAAGAAATCCTTCTTCTTCCTGGTACAGAATTCGAGATAGTTTCCTCGATAGACATGGGTCATCAGTTGAGCATGATTCAACTCAAAGAAACTCAACCGAAATTTCCAAACATAGCTAACATTACACTAACAAAACTTACACCAACTGGATCATCTAATAGAATTCTAGCAGAAACTTCAATAGTACCGAAGTCAGGTGCGAACCTCAAACCAACTACTGTGAAACCGGTGAAGGTATCGAATGGAAGAGAGGATATTACCGATACTAATATGAAACGTATAACCAAGGAAGCCGTTGTACAACAACTATGTACAGAACTGGATTCATCCTCAAACAAAATTACCCAGGAAGGTGTGGAAATCCTAGGTGAAACGTTGAAAACTAATGAAGTAAGAAAGTTATGTTATGCATCTACGTAGATATATCAAGATTTTGAATCCAGTGATACAATATATATATATATAGAGAGAGAGAACGATTAATAATTTGACTATTAGAAGCAAAGATAAATTTATCTAAGGCAGCTCAGCTACATCTTTTCAGAACATTTCCATAGCATGTATAAAGATTGAAGTAACAAAGTCGCTTCATTCAGATTATATTATGTTCACACAGCAACGGAAGAGATAATCCTTATTTTGTCACCCTAAAAATTACTTAATACTAGGTTTCTTTTCCGAACAAGTTATCCAGTTTCACTTCTCCCAATCTAGTCAACGATTCTATACAAGATGTCCCTGATGTACTCGGAAACGTTATCATAAATAACTTTTACACTATTCGAGTGATTTGTATTGTTGATCAGTAAAGAACTATTTCTTTTGTTAACAGTCAAATTTGACTATAACGTATAACTGTCTAGAAGGCAAACTGCTAAGTCATATGCTAAAAGCGTAGCTACTAAAAAATAGATCCCATTACAACAAAATGTCAATGATTTGATAAAATGCGTAGAGTATGTGTAATTTTATGTTCGTTGACTAACCAATATAAATAATAAGTAGCTTAGTCTGTAAACAGAATTCTTAAATTCACGTTTTTCTGTACTCAAAAAGTGAGTACACTCTAGAATCGGTCAGTGTGTCAGGCCGTTCGACCGGTCGTTAACACAATAACTCTTTACAAATACATTTAATTGAGCTGAAATTTTAAGCACAAAAGCGTCTCGTGAATATCTTGGTCGAGTTCGAAGATGAGAAGGATCCGACAAGAAATGGCTGAGTTATCGAAACAATTGTCATTTTTCACCAAACAATGCCTGAGGTGGGGTACAGGGAATTTTTCAAAAAAAAACTTTTTCCCTAGAATTATCCACAACGTGTAAAAATTGACTCAGTTTTTAACGCTGACTCCAAATCTGATATTAGTTTTGAAATAAATCGAGCTTTCTAAAAGAAAATCGCCTGAAAAATGTCCATACTATGTGCCATTTCATTTCAAATTGACCTAACAAGAAAAATAGCTTGATTTCAAATCGACACATCAGTCTTCTGAGTGTATGCAGATTATTGCAGATCCTGATAATAAGTATGATAATACACATACTATCTATCACCTTTCTCATAATATGTACTAATATATGTTTTTTTGATGTACCGATTGCGATTTTCTATAGGCACCACGAACAAATACCAGGAGATCAACGCTCTCAATACTCATGAGTCCTCTTGTGTTTGTAGGGGTGCAACAAATCTTGAATGGATTTGGGATTTTTCACCAAATCTCTGAGATTCGCGCTTGGATTTGTATTTCGTTTGTGGATTTGGGATATGGTTCGAACTGAGCTCCTAGCTGTGGATTTCGTCTAGATTTAGATTAGAGGATTGTTTATTTTCCTTTGGTCAGTTTAGATTTGGGATTCGGGATTTGTGATACTTTTGGGATTTGGATTTGGACTTGGGATTTGTTTTCAATCGAACATGAGTCAAACGTTGTAGTCGTACTACACTGAAACAAATCTCAATGCCAAATCCAAATCCCACCCGAATTCTAACCATAATGATACAAACCAAATCCCAAATCTAAAGCCAAATCTATACCAACTCTAAACAATTTTGTATCAACCTTTAAGGTTTCAGATTCTTTTCTCCCTTCTGAGACTTTATCTTGAAAATTCTTATCATATTTGCATAATTTAAGACCAAATCCAAACCCAAGTCCAAATCTTAGCCAAGAACAAATCTATTTGCATAAAATTCCAAGGTCTTGGATTTATTGTACTCCGATGAATTTGTAACCCCTTGTTGCGCCGTGAGAAGGGTCAGAGGCTCAACTTTTGAAAATACAGAGAGCCACAATAATGAATTGTGTCAGAGAGTAAAATCATGATGAGATAAAGTAGGATTGAATACGCATGAATATCCCATAATCTATTCAATTTCAACAGAAAAGAGATGAGATTAAGAACTACGCAAGAGAGTAACTAGCAAGAGTTAAGAAAAAAGAAAGTAGTTGAAGCAGGTACGCCTGAATCGCGAGCAGAAGATATTGGAAGAATGCATATAGGTATGTCTCAATGAAGAGACAGATATTAAGTAGCGTGAGTCTAGATGAGGAAGAAAAAGAGGGAATAATATAATATTATTCTGAATTAATAAATTTAGGCGCAAAGCAATAAGAGAGAAAAGGGGAAGGAAACTAGATAGAGAAACAAACAAATGCACACACAACAAACATCAACATAACATTAGTGACGATTAGGCCATCACAGCCCCTCCCACTATGTTTCTGGGTGTCAGAAGCATTGTATTATTTCAATGACACCTAAAATTAAAAAAGGAGATATGATGGACATCCTGCCGATTTAATTTGAACTAACCAATAACTTCTTGGAATACAAAATGAAGCCGATTGTGCTTGAAATGAACAACAAGCTACTAGGGAGATAGTTCATTTTCGAAACTCGGAGTCAAAAAATGCTTCTCAAACAGAACAACTCGAGTATCAGTTTCAACCTAAAGAATCCTGGGAGCTGTTTCAAAGCAGATTCAGGAACTCCTCATGATGTGTATCGATTGGTTCCCTTCTGTTTCATTATCCACTTACTCAATTGTTATTATTATCGGACTGTTTCGATCTAACCAATCACTAGTTTGAAAGAACGCTCTCTTTAAACTTTGAAACGCAGTCCCTATATACTCTTGGCGAATCAGGGGAAATTCCATCAAGTTGTACGAAATCATAAGCAACAAATAATAAACGACCTTTTCATCATCAAAAGAAAATAACTTGTTAGATAATACCTGATCAAAACGGAAAAGAAAGACATGACATACATGTAGATCGTGCCCCAGGCAGACAAACATTTGGAAAAACGAGTTTAAACGCTCAATCAGGAACTCCGATTGTGATTCACTATTTCTCATTAACAAAACGCAAGAAACGCGTTTTTTATGCAGAATTTTCACTTTCGGAGCATGAGAACGGATAAAAAATCAAATGCTAATAGTTTAAACGCATTGGTTTTAAGTTGTCGAATAATTGTACTCTTTAACGCTCAGGGCTAGAGTTTTTATCCGTTTTCACGCTCTGCAAGTGAAAATTCTGCATAAAAACGCGTTTCTTGCGTTTTGTAAACGAGCGTTATAGTGATTTACAATCGGAGTTCCTGATTGAGCGTTTAAACGCGTTTTTCCAAATGTTTGTCTGCTTGGGGCGTAACAACTATGTATGATATGAGAACAGCGGAAAGAAGGGGAAAACATGCATACAGTATATACGAGATAACACTATAAAAGTTGTTCTGCTACTCTTCCTGCAACTCAGTAGTACAGCGATATAGTGGAAAGCACAACGAGATAACGTTTTCCTGTCACTATCAATTGAAGAGCCTAAATAGATCCGGAAGACCCGAAAGCAAACTGATGTATTCGAAATAGGGGTCATAATCTATCTCTATCTTCCTTCTAGTTCAGCATAGCTTAAAAAATGATCGAAGCCTTGTCCTGAATTCGCACAAGTCGGAACAACCGGAAAAACCATAATTTATCGCAAAAAACTCGAAACACCGGATCTTCATAGAAATAAACCACACATTAGATGGCTATGTTGATAAAAATTCTATTAATCCACGAACAATCAGAAGATACACTGAGATCTGTTTCTACTTTAAGCAAACCAAAATAGTCTATTTAAAACCATTTCTTCTAAACTACCGACAACGATTAAAATAATACACAAAAGGAAATAAAAACAATCTTATTCCCGAAAATGAATCCCACGACATCAAAATAACTATAAGACCATAGATGGAAACGGAATCGGGAACTAGTAACCATTCTGATTTGAAACTGGTCTATTGCCAATCTGAATCCAGTTTTCCGCTTAAAGAGGGTTTCTTATCCGGCATCCAACAAGGAAAGTAGTTCACTCTTAAAATTGATCAATTTAGTCTTGTTCTGCTAGAAAAAAACTATAGAAGAGAAAATACGATTCCATTAAATTTGACTTAAGATGATCGAAATCGAAGCATAAAAATTTGGACTCTTGTTGGTCAAATTGTGTGCTTCATTTTTCCTTTGTCCCTCCAACAACACACTTCAGATGTTGACAAAGTCCGTAAGAAACTTTAAAATACTAATTAACAATTCGCATTCGCTTGTCACAACTCTGTTCGGTCAAACTTTGAGAAAAGTCACTATTTTTCTGAAAGCACTTCACTTTACAGCTAAAAACGAAAATGATTAAATTTAATAACTCTTGTCGTATTTACCCTTTACACGCAACCCATTCCAGTAGACCAGCTATACAACGGTACACAATACCGATGCCGTCTAAACCTTCTAGACCGGTACCAACGACATAAAAATAACTGACCAAGTTTCATCGATGTCTAAGACTAGCATAAAACATTAGGAAATTGGCTGTTCTACCAGCAGTATTTCTTCACAGATCCGGAATCTCCACACAATGTAACAGGCCGAATCTCACTTCCCCTCCGATCTCCTCAAAATAAGCATCTCCATTTCTCAATAAAGACACTGACCGACTTAAATATTTCATCCAACAAACTCGGAGCCCCAGATGCAAAGCATATCGAAAAAGCATTAAAAAGCAACAAAGTACTGCCCGATATCATATAACATTTTCTCCATGAAATCTGGCCTAATCATAACAGACGCTCACGATGATCTATCTATCAGAAAATCAAATTGCGCAAAAAGGAATGAAGGATCTCGCTGGTGCATCAGAGAAAATCCCACTAACTGTCAATATTATTCGCCTTCTCTAATCCATTTATTTCGCTTTCGCATTACAGGCACTCACAGCACTCGATCTATCTGTGAATGGTATCGGTGTTGAAGGAATGAAACATCTGGCCAATAGACTACAGAAAATCACGGTGACAGTCATTATTATTATCCTTCTCGAATCCATGTATGTCGCTTTCGCATTACAGGCACTCACAGCACTCGATCTATCTGGAAATGGTATCGGTGTTGAAGGAATGAAACATCTGGCCAATAGACTACAGAAAATCACGGTGACAGTCATTATTATTACCCTTCTGTAATCCATCTATTTTTTTTCGCATTACAGGCGCTCACTACACTCAATCTATGTTCGAATCGTATAGGTGTTGAAGGCATGAAACATCTGGCGAATGGATTAGAGAAAATCACGGTAACAGTCATTATTATTACCCTTCTCGAATCCATGTATGTCGCTTTCGCATTACAGGCACTCACTACACTCAATCTATGTTCGAGTGGTATTGGAGACGAAGGAACGAAGCATCTCATGAAGCTATTAGTGAATAACAGGGTAGGGTGAATTTTTTCTTGATGTCTATCATGGTACTGCTTGTATTTCTTTTGACAGACACTCAGAATGCTCAATTTAGTCAATAATTGCATCGGAGATGAAGGAGCGCAGCATGCTGCGATAGCGTTACAGTACAACACGGTGACCGTCGTATTATCAGTTTGTGTCATGTGAGCATGTCCAGTTTTTGTTACAGACGCTCACTGAAGTGAATCTCTCGCGGAACAATATCGGAGATGCAGGAGCAGATCATTTTTTCATTGCATTGGAACGAAACACAGTGACATTCATGTCTCTCGTTCTCTTCCGAATCACCCTCTGCATATTTTATATCAGACACTCATCACACTATATCTCGTGTGCAATAAGATTGGGAGGGAATGGAGATCAATCCTGAGGGAGCCGCAGGATGGATATTCGAGTCGGGTGGTTGTTGAAGATTAACTGTAGTTTTAGTCTTTGTGCAGTTGGGTGCACACAAGATATATTCTATGTTGTTGTCCGATGTATCGCAGCCTGTAAGCGGGACCAATAATAAAGATTTTATAGCATCGCTGTATGTTATGTTTCGATGTTTCGTGTCGAAGTTTCATTCAGGGTTGCGGGCGAATGAAGTACTAGATGTGTGTTGTTGTTGGTACAGTGAATGGATATTCGCAGGGGTAACTGTTTTGCACGCTTCTAGTGAATCAGTTTTGGGCATATTATTTCCGTTTGACACATTTACGTGTACGTTTTTGGGAGAGTGATCTTGTCAATTTTTGCTGTATTGTGTAATTTCTTAGTCTAGATGCGAAGAAACCCAACATATGTTATTAATGAGGTCCAACGCTCGATTGATTTCCATCCCAGATAAGTTCCATCGATTTCGAATAAACAATTATCCGGAACCAAGTTCTTTTGATTTGTTTAAAGTAGCGTAATTTCCTATGAATAGACACTGGCATTGCGGCTTATTCACCGAAATATTGAGTATGAGGGATTAAGAACGAGGCAAGGGAGCACATCATCTTAAATATAGGTAATTGCCAATAGTAACTGTGAAACCAAACAGGATATCGTTTCATTCATAATATATAGATTATATACTCATATGAATCAAATATTTTCGGTTGGATGATGTGCATTCAGGAGTATATTTTTGAGTTTACTAGTTTAATTGAGAATAATCGATTGATCGCTAGTAATAACATCGAACTGAATGATAATGGATTGCATAATAAGTTTTGTTGGGTAAAGGTTAGCTTCTCATGTGGTGTCGGTAGAAACTGAATTTCTACAATGGAGCTATCTGGTCAGATTTGAAGTGCTCATTCATAACAAAGTGAGAAAATTACGTTTAATATTCGTGAAAACGCAATAGCCTCGACTAGGCGTTTGTCTTTTCAGTGTAGATGTCCCATATTCAATGTATGGTTTGCTTTCTTTCCCAAAAATATAACCTATTTTAATTTGATTATCTTCTGCTTCTGCTGTATCATTCTAAACCAATACATATGCATACTGAATCAAGGTAATCATTCAATTCGTAGCATGATTTTTCAAAACTAATTTAAAATTCAAGTCTTTGTTATATACTAACAAAGTGTTCACCATCGAAGCCGTCACGATACGATAGATCTTAATCTTCAGTGAAACTGCGAACATTCAACAACAGCTGTTACTGAAATCTTTTGCAGAACTAAACCACATGCACTGATTACTGTTTTGAATGCTTAACAGGTGCATGAATCGCATTGAATAAAATCGAGCGCCAGCATCCATTTCTAAAATATTCTCTTTCTGCTCTCTAATCAAACCCCTTTGAAAACTCACGTGAATAGAAAGCTGGAAACACGATAGAAATTGAAACAAATCTCACTAATTTAAGAATACTCGGCCATTTATGATGTTTCCAGCATTTGCAAAATTTAAGAATCTTGTCTTATCTGCTTCACTATGGAACAAAAACGTCAACAAGTGACACATCTCATTGGCATAACGTTGGTTCTTTTCTTGACAATTAAAATTATAAGACCTGACAGGTGAATCTCAAAACGATTTCGCTATCCGTACCTATCCATACGGAAAAAACACTTCACGAAACGACAAAAAGCAAAACCTCATTGAGAAACATGCACGCAGCACGCTATGGGGACTAACGGAAAGAATCACACGACCGTGCTGAGCATTCTCTATATGACACCAATATTCAAAACTTTGTAAACCAACATTCAACAAGCTAGACAATACAGAATCAACTAAAATCAAAAGTTGACGACATCTTTGCTCAGAACACAATTCTTGTATCATACATAGTCAAAATAACTGAGAGCGAAATCTCTCATAATTAAAAATGAACTACAGCATAATTAAATCTAAAAAGCAAATACCCATGGTTAGACAACAATCATTCTGGATAGCGGCTACAAGAAATTTACTCTGACCAATAAATGACTTCCTCTCCCTGAAAACAATATCACTTTCAGTCACAATTATGCTGTAATCATCAACGATGAATTGGGAACTGGTGACATAAACGAGATGAAGAGAGAGTGAGGATTCGGGTATATTTTTCGTTAGAGAGAAGTGAGTTTTTGTTCGATGAAGTGAATGGATTGACGTCTCAGAGAGAGTGAGATTGATTTTTATGGTTTCTGTAGCTGTATTGGGATTCAAAGCACTAAGATATTCCGCTAGTTCCATGAACTACCCCTACTTTCTATATTCGTCTTCGAACATGACCGCTTTGATTTTCTGCCCTTTGACAGGTAGCAGCACGTTTTCATTACGCCACTTCGTCAAACGGCACTCCCCTTTCAAGTAAAAGTTATATTCATTTGTTGGCTGTTTGCTTTATGAGAAATCTTGAATAAAACTGTGCAAGTTGAAAGTGTTGTAATGTTTAAAATTCGGCATTGTTTGTTAGAAGAATAAGTTAAAGTATGAAAGTGTCGTTTGCCAAAGATGCAGGAAGACTTTTACTATCATGTCGAATTATAATGCCAAATGAATGGTTCTGGTCTTCAGGATTATTTATTACAGGATTTTTTAATTTTTCGATGTACAACGTTTAAAGACATCGGGAGTCAAATACTTTGTGAGATTATGAGGAAAGCTCCGGTTAAGTTTTTCATATCATAAGAGTTGGAAATAATGAGATGAATATAGATATATATATAGATTTTTGATGGAATGAGGTCTGACATAATGCATTTTTTGAATTTGGTCGCATAAAATAAACAAGCGTACCCATTTTTCTGCGATTTGTCTATTTGATCGTCGTTATTATGGAAAAAATGAATGAAATGAGGACTTACAAAGATTTAAGAAAATTCACTCGTTTATATTTTATATAATCTTCGTGCTACGTTCAATAATAAAATGTCATTTCTAATACAGTTATAGAATTCCATCTGAGTAATATCCATATATGGTTGAAGAGATGATCGAGAGGAAGTTTGAACGGAGGCTTCTACGTTCAGTCTCTATCATATTCTTTTACAGATATTGACAAGCAGCTTTAAAAATACTGAAAGATATCAGTAGCAAGTGTTGGTAGGTTTCAGAATGTTTCCGAAGCTTGTTTTAAACTCAATTGGCTAGAGTGGGCTCATCAGTTTTTCAGATACATAGTTGGTTGTTTTTATGCGAGATAAATTATTATCATGAGATTGTTAGCCTCGACGATGCTTTACCATCCCATGTCTTCAATGTGATGAAAAGATGTGAATGATCAGATTACTCCTTAACTTTTCTGAGTTAGCATATTTTAGATTTTAAAAAACCATCGAGATGCTTAAAAGGTTGTTATGTGTGCTATAGAACACCAAAAATGTCTTAATTGAATCCTCTTTATCTTTTAAACTGACGATAATACCAATAGTATGATCAATTATGGAATTCAATGAAAAAGCAGAAATGAATTGCGTGAAAATAACAACTTGAACACTAGATAAGAGAGGATTTACTGTCAATCAAATTACTGTGGAATACAAAAAGAGATTTTTCCGGAGTTATACACTTTACACATATCATATTACTATTATCAGAGTTAATAAATGAATCAAGAGAATCAGTGCGATAGTTCGCTCAAAATTTAAACACTTTCAATGATATAATATTTCAAAGCGTATTTTCTAAATGTACTAATTATTTAATCTTCATCAAAAGTGCAGTGCGAATATTTAATAAACAGTCAGCGTTTGAATGTTTCACGTTTTAACGTCTCAAGAGACTACCGGAGTCATTTTTTGTGATAAGACTTTAGTTATCCTTTCATTGTTTGACTGAATATGTGTACAATTTTTTCTTCATTATTTGAAGAAATTAATTTTTTTAACTTTAAAAATAATTCATAGTAAGCCAAAAGTCTTTTAGTAGCTATGAATATTCTTCTCATATATTATAGAAGCGATCTTCTGGAAAAAAGACTAGTTTATCTAAGACAAATAATAACTCTAATCACCATCGTTTGGTATTTTCAATTATAGATTGTCGCTCCAATATAAAAGGTATTAACAAGTAATAGATAATTTCTATTATAGACCTATTCATAAATTATATCCTCAATTTAAGCTATTCTGATTTTTCTGTTTGAAATCGTTTAACTATATATATATTACATCTGCAACAATGATCATTCACAATTACCAAATATCGCTTAGATGATTTGTAGCCTAGAACGGCAAAATATTCGAAGATAATCATACCATGTGTATTTGTATGCTTCTTATGAGGCTTGTAACATTAGATTTTAGTTTTTCTGGTCAGTATCAAATCGATTTGTAGTATCTTTGCTCTTAGAAAATTCCAGGTTCACCATTAGTTGCCTTTCTTCTCTCATCCTCACAACACTTGCGTGTAGTAATTATTGAGTACCGGGCATGGTGACCTTCGAATGAGAAAACATTTAAAAATGGATGATTTGTCCTGTCTGTTAATTAAGAAGACTGCGAACGATAGTAATTCAGTGGTTTCTGTTAACTATCTCTTGATCTATTTATCAATAAAATTTGAAATATTTGTCTCGAACGAAGAATACTGGCTCGAAGAACCTAGTCGACCACGAAGTTAAGGGACCAGTTATACTGCATTGCATGAAAACATTACTTGGTTCTTTTTCTGTTTCTGAAAAAAATATGTTTAGAAACATAGTGAAGAATTTTACTAGCCAACTTATAGCGGACTCGAGGAATTATGGTTGAGGTTCGCAAAAACAACACAAAAGAATTTCGTGTTCATCTATTTTTTGCATCATGTTAGAACCGTTTTATGTAATGCTGCTACAAATTGTACGGAGTCACATATTCGTACTATGTCGCATAGAATGTTTTGAAAATTTGAATGAATGGTCATGTCTTTTTGCACTTTATTGAATTTCAAAAAAAAAATCTTCTGTTGACAGGTCTTTACTAGTCAAATCTACTGGAATGAATCCAACTGATCGGGAAAGGAATAAACTTTCATGTTAGATGTATTGGAATGCCTTTAGAGTGATTCATATTCAGATTTAATTCTTGGCTTAAAAAGACTTGTTTTTTGGTTGTTTGGTGAATACTTAAAACTGGGATGAAATATTTTTTCAAGCGGTCACAATTCAAAAAGAGAAATTCATCGGCATGTACCTCGTGTCGTGATGTTATGTACTGGTCCGAGGTGATTTTTGCATATTGAATAAAAGCTCGAGCACTTCATTTCAATTTAGGATACATTTCTCGTATGTTCATTGGTCTGAACGAAGATACATGAGAAAGCAACAAAGTTTTTCGTTGGCAACTTTGAATAAATTTTCTGGACTGAGTACTTATTATCCCTTGGATGAAAAATGATTGTCAATTAGGATATGGGTTCGAAAAAAAGAACTTGAGCAAACATATCAATTCGGTCGTACTTTAAACGATTACCTCATGATTTTCAAATCAATCGACCATCTATAGTCAGCTAGGGCCAGTATTCATTGTCTATGTAATAATAGACCTATCCGCCATTTCCATTCATGAAAACGTTGTTCGTGCATTGGTTAGCTTATTTAATGATATGTGGTGCTTTGCTTAACCTTTCACTTGACTACCATCAT
Organism: Rotaria macrura; assembly: GCA_900239685.1. Classification (NCBI taxonomy): domain Eukaryota; kingdom Metazoa; phylum Rotifera; class Eurotatoria; order Philodinida; family Philodinidae; genus Rotaria; species Rotaria macrura. Next base: position 46,861 of record OENT01000299.1, read on the forward strand.
ATTTTTACTTGCAAGAATATGACCATTGATGTATGGTTTGCAAGGATATCATTGTCTTTTTAATTAGCTTACTCTTCGTTATAATTATATATATTATTTTATTTTACTTATGATGTTTCGAAGGGCACTGCCTTCTTCTTCAGGTTAATAATAGATAAAATTGAATGATTTAAACATAGAAACTTATATACATATTTATGCAGATAGCTTTTTTCTTTCTTTTTCATGATTTGTAGTGGAACGGATGAAAAAGAAATCCAGGTGAAATAGTTTCGTTCCAGTCATTACCATCTTATCGCCCCTTCCACTATAAATCATGGAAAAAGAAAGAAACAAGCGATCTACATAAATATGTATATATGTTTCTATGTTTTAATCATTTAATTGTATCTATTATTAACCTGAAGAAGAAGGCAGTATCCTACGAAACGTCGTAAATAAAATAAAATAAATATATAAGGAAGAGTACACGAATCAAAAACAGAATAAGACCATTGTATTTCGTTATAATAAACTTCATGTTGACAATAATGTCTTAACTGATGTCATTTAACGATTCTCTTCTGATCCTGAATCACGTAGTTAATAATTCTTTACTAATCAGATGTAATATCCAGAACTTGATGCTGGCGTTTCTTTATTGACATTGATAAAGAATAAATCGAATACAAAAAACAGAAAATAAGAAATTGACATTCAATTTGATAATGTTAACAGCAAAAAAGACAGTTTATGACAAGATAATATGGTTGAAGTTCAGGCAAGATTTTTATTTTGTGTACAACGAATAACCGTTTTGTAAACGGAAAGTATCGACCGACCATAAAGTGTGGCAATAAAGTCTTATACACATGTTTACTTAACAATAGTTCATTCAAAGATCTAACACTGTATTTACGTATAACTTATCTCCTTCGTCATCGATAAAGACAGGCTCCTATTGTTGTACTTAACAATCTCCAAAGCCTGTGACAAAATTGTCAAGACCATTATTGTAAGCTCATCCTAACGAAAATTTCAAATTATTGGTCAAAATAAATCATGAAAAGATCCATTAAACTAAAAGTCAGACAGTATTTAATTAGCGTGCTACAGACAACTAAGATATCAAACTTCTTCCAATCAATTCTATAGCCATAACTCGATGAATTATTGAATACATGCTTGCGTACAGAATGTTTTCACGTATTCGAAATTCCTTGGAATGTAATAGCCCAAAGTACAGAGATCTTTTCAGATGCTAAACAATATGGTCATTTTATTCAAATATTAACGATTACTGATAACTTTTAAATGCCAAAGTTATCATACCATAGGCTAGACTAATGTGTATAACTATGATAAGAAGTGGATTTGCTTTGTCATCGTGTTGGTATTATTCGAAAATTAGTATAGTTGATACAGCAGCAAGGAATTCGATTTTCTCATGAATCTAAATTGGTTTCGAATAGGAAGACTAGACGAGTGTGAATTCAGAACAATATCTTGTTCCCTCTCACTTAACAAAATAGCAATACCCACTAGTATCAGTGTTTCTTTTACTCGAGGCAAAAATTAGCTGGAAAAATATCGATATAATACAGCTGCATTCTCGAGGGTGTGGGCGCGAGTCAAGTTCCAAAAAAGACCACCATTCATAGTCTACTTGTATCTAAGCTCTGACATTGTTAGTGAGTCTGGTGAAAGAAAGGTTGATAATGGTATCAGAAAAAAACAAAGTAAAGGTTATTCTAAACAATGATGTGAGCAGATTTCATGTTTCAATATAATGTTAGAATATGAAAGCAGATACATTTGACTCTTTTTCTCATCCATAGTCACCCTGTTTGATTTAGGTAGATTAGTAAAAGGCAAAATGTTCGATCCGGTGAATTGCATTCTTCTGCTTTATAATGTTGGTTTTATAGGATGTGTCTGTCATAGTCTTTTTCCATTACTATATTAACAGTCCACAATATTTGTAAACATAGGATTGCGACATTGAGCTGGTTGATATTGATTGATAAAATATCATGAATGTGGTGATTCTTTTTATATGAAGATGATATACCGTTGTGAAACAGGATTAATTCATACAATTAGATCGTTTCAGATGATAAGAATACACAATATCTCTGATAATACGGCTCATAAAACTGGAACTATCAATCGATCTCTGGCATTTTCGAGTACTGTTGCATGGAAACATGGATGCGCATTCATAAATAAAAAATGATTTCTTGTCTCATGTACTTTATTCTGAAAGACGCTTAGCTGAGTTATAACATGTAAGATCTAATTTGTACTTTTCAAAATTCGGTTAACCCTAGTTTGGTCGGAAGCAAAAATGTCGAAAATTTTCGCAAAATAATATCGAAAGGTTAAAAGGTCGAATGATAATAATGTCGAAAGAAAAAATGTCGAAAGGAAAAAATGCCGAAAATAGGAACGTCGAAATGGAAATGATCGAAAGATAAAAATTGGGAAAGAATAGAAAATGTTTTTTTCGTTCAGGAAAAATTATTATATTTGTTTTATTGAAACAGATCTTAATCATAAAATAAAGTATATGAATAATAAAGATAAAATGCTGAAAGACTTTGAATTAAAGATCAAAAATGTATTGATATGAAGTTTGGAACTATGTTTTATTTCTCACGAGATACGACAATCCAGTAAGAAGTTGAGAAGAATTAATTAGGCCATCATTATATCGTTGATACAGAGTATCAACAGGTTTTTGTTTTCCTGTTGTTCGTACATTTTTTTTCTCGATGCACTAGAAGACCACTGAAGAATAATTGTTTGAATATGTGTTTCCTCAGCTTGCATGAATTGAATAAACCGCCATATGTTGGGGTGATTGCGTAAAATACGATGGTTCATTCTGTTATGATAACCTTCAATGAGAAAGTATAGACGTCGCTTTCGAAATAGATTCCATCGTTGAGTTACATAGCGCTCTCGGGTGTCTGTGACACTTCACCATGTTCAAACATCGAAAATATTATCTGTATATAAATAAGTATATACTTTTGAAATTTTTTCATTTATATATCTAGTATTCCAAATTTTTACATTTCGATGTTTTTATAGTTCGACATTATAGTTTTCGATATTTGTACTTTCTACATTTTAACTTTCGACTTTTTAACTTTCGACTATTTTAGCTTCGACTTTTTTAGCTTCGACATTTTAGCTTTCGACCAAACTAGGGTGAATCCAAAATTCACTGCGTTCATACTTCTACCTATCCGTTAATCAGAAGCAATATTCTTGAAATGGTTTCGATGAATTCTTTTGAATGGATGGAGGTATTAGAAAGCTAGACATTGACTTGTACCACCGCTTTTTTATTGATTTTGGTTTGGTAATGATGCTCGAGGATGTTTAGATTAGAACACAAAAATAGACACCAGCGATGACACTACAACAAAAACGAACTTGTGGATTCCATTACGATACATTAATGAGGAGTCGATAATAATTAACATTAAGATCTACATTTCAAACTTGTAGAATGTGAGTTGGATATAACCATGCGATTTAAAAAGGTACCCTAGAATATATAAATTTCATTTTTTTATACATCATCAACAGTACTCTTACATTAGAATCATAATCGAAGGCTTGCTTAGTCACGTTAAAATGTTGATTTTCTGTATTATTATCAGTAACACCAGCTGCATAGGCCCGATTTCCTTACTTTGGACAGCATCATGATCAATCTAAATAATATGAGAAAAAGATAATTGATAACTTGCCGAATTTCGTCTTCCTGTATTTGAAATCCAACCGGTAGCCATAATTCATGCAGATTTCTGCCAACAAACAAAACATCTGCATTAACAATTGTAAAGAAGCAGTGATAGATTCACGTACATCATATTTTGAAGATCGGACAATGGGAAAGGTTTTTGTATGATAGAGTTCGATGTGTGCATAATGGTGGTTGTTCTCGAATGTTGAACCAACTAGTTCAGTTCCTTGTCGAACGTGATAAAAGTTGTCCAAATAGATAATTTCCGATAAAAGAATATTTCTATGAAAAATACGATGTCTAAACAAACTGAAGTCTTTATCTCAGTTGCCTTAGAAGAATCTTTTTACTAGGTTTGTGCAGCATCATATATCTTTTGATTCAGAAACTGTTTCATCGAAACAGTAGTACTAGGCACTATATAAATAAAGATCTCAAAACTTTTGTCTACAATTGAAGTAGCAAAAGTTACAAAAAAGATTCGTAGCACAGATTTTTAGTTCCAAAACAACGCACATGACTATTTTGTTATCAATGGTAAGAAAAAGATCTTTTATTAACATAATCATTTGAGAATATTACAAGAAGATACTTCTCCACGTGTCAAATTATGGTACGTGTTTTCAAATGTATTGCTGTGATTTAAAGATCACATTCATAAATAATACGCGTAAGGGTATCAAAGAAATCAAGTTAACGTAATTTAAACGTAATCCAATATCCAGCATCGCATAAGCACCGTCAACTTTCATTTAAGTTTAATTCAAAATAGATTTGACGAGTAGAGTCGGATTTATTCGAGAACTCTTGGTGAACATTTGAAATTTCTGATATACTTGGGTAGTTATAAGATGAACAGCTGTTTAAAATCGCAATATCAAACCATGCAACCAGATGAGACCAAATCACATTTGTACAATCAGTTAGTATTTGACGCCGGCTCCCAATTAGTTCATATCAAAAAAAAAGAACAACTATGATTTAGGCCGAAATACGTCCAAGCTATTGATCCACTTCATTTTGGGTCATCGTAAATTATTTATTAACTAAGCAATAAAAAAATAATTTATTACACATATAAGTACACGTTTCATGTGCTAATTTCTCTTCGAAATAATTAACATAGAGCATTTATACAAGTTCCCAGGTGAATGAATCCCATACCGAATCCGATAGGATCCGATGAAATCTTATGGGAATCCGGGTTGTGGAAACAGTAACCGATCCGACGGAAGAAACCTATTTTCTTATTTGAGTACGAATTAGCATTTAAACCCAACAGTACAGGCTTGTCTGATCACACGATGAAATCCAATCGGATTCCGATAGTAGGATTCGATAAAATCCAACACTAGGGATCCGAATCAGGAATCGCAACCAGGAATCCGATGGGACTTCGTCTGATAAGAGAAACTCCGGTAGAAACATGATCGGGTGCCTGTCGGATCCGATCAGATCCAATGGTCGGAATGATTCTCCTGGGTTGTATCTTTATATGTGAACGAAAGAACGAAAAGAAATATAACGTTTGCAAACGAAATTCACGATTATCAAGTTGAAATTTCGTTTGATAATCCCTAACAAGAGATGGACTGATAATTATTAAAAGGTGACAACGTTGATATCTATTCATAGATTTTCTTTTAATAATTTGCTAAATGAAACGATAGTGTACTTTTAAGCAATAGCATAGCAACCAAGAAATTACTGACGTAAAAAGTTGTTAGTTGGATTGCAAAAATTTAAACTTTATTTTTCAGGTTCACCATTTAGTTATAAAAGTAACAAGATGATTACCCAAAATTATATCGCTATTATGAATGTTTTATTTTTGATGCATTTAGGAGTGCAAATCAACTGAAGTTATTAACAAGTTAAAATTAATGAAGACAACAATCATAAGACATGGTATTTCTAATTACTGTTAATTTTTATCCTAAATCTACAAGAAAAGTTTCAAGTCCATAAAAACTATTTAGCATTGTCATACATAGAGATAAGAATGATTTTCATTTCCATGGATCCTTCTATGTTGTAATTTTGTACATCATTACCTATAAAAAATTATTTAATCAGCAAGCCATTCAATAAAAGACACCAACTAGAACTGGCGTGACTTAAATGAAAATTAGATTGGAAATCGGCTAGAATTTTGTCTTGAAGATAACTATGCTCTACACTTATTCTACTTGATTACTTGTTCCTAACTGATTTTTGTCGAAGATATTTTGACCAGTGATACATGATGATTTCTGACGAAGTAATCAGCAAGTAACGAGAATATCAATAGATGTTTGAATAAAGAAAACCAGCTTTACCACAAATAACGGTGTCACATTTGACTATAACATCATTCCTTCTTTTCGTTTGGTCGAGTACACACCGATTCTTACGTTCTATTTATCTTCACCGCTTACCATATATATCCCTCGCTATGAATCATATACTGACGGGGTATGAATCACCAATGGACCCGGACATACAAAAGCAACTAACACCAATGCAAAACCGGAAACAAACCACTGAAACGACGACAAACAAGCGTCCTAGAAGTTATGTATCTCCATTGGACCAACAGTAAACAGATGTTCATCGCAAAATAGATACAAGTCATCAGCAGATGACTCATCCAGCCATTTATTCGAAAATATCATTTCCACCGATCGTTGTTAAATTTGAAATGGATCAAAAAGGCTCAATCAAAGAAATTACAGATGATTTAATCTTAAAATGGAAAAATCACCACGGGATTGATTTAATAATAACTGCACGATTTGGTCAAATGCATTCTCTTCTTGTGTTTGCTGATGACTCATCGACATTTGAATCTCTTTTAGATCCTAATCGATGACCAAGAACATTGAATGAAGTTGAAATTGAAGTTAACATTCCGCGTCAACTTCCTTCTGCATATTCACTTATCATTCAACAGTTTCATCGCAATTGGAATGAAAATGAATGGCTAACCGAATTGCAACAGCGTTATGTCTCGTTATATAGAATTACAAGAATGCGAGTTAAAGACGGATCATCATTAAATGCAGTTAGAACCGATTTCAAATCAATCGAAGAAGTTAAAACTCTTATTAAATCAGGTAAAATAAATATTGGTAGTATGATCCATCCATTAAAGCTGTACCATTTGTCGATACGTGTTAATAAATATTTAAAATGCCTGTGACATGATCACACGAAAAAAAGTTGCTCTCAACCTCGTCTATGTCCAAGATGTGCAGAAACACATTCACTCGAACACGGATGCCCCAATAATGAAAAATGTATTAATTGTAGCGGTGATCACATATCAGGTCATTCAACATGTCCAGTGGTGCAAGACAAACGTCGTGCTCTTGTAGAACAGGCAAAGGTACAAAGATCAGATTTACTTGTTCGTGCCGAACTACAACAACAACACTATGATTATCAAGGTTATGATTATCCAGCTTCACAAAATGGCAACCAACTGCACCCATCGAACCATTTTCCACGTCAATCTAATGAATCGTCACAAAAAACATATGCTCAAGCAACAATAAACCAGCGTGATCAACAACCATACAAGAATATAGAATACACGTTATCTTCTTTTTTAAGTAAAATTGAATGTCGGTTAGACGTATTTTCTTCTCGCCTGTCATCACAGCTATGTGAAATCGAAAAGGAAATCAATGTTTGTTCATATCATCAATTCAAAGTGGAAAACATTATCAATGAAGTAATTCTTTCTTCAATTCAAGAATTAGGCCGTTTAGTATCACAATCAACCAAAAATCGAAATACACTTGAAGAATTTAATAAATTGAATATCAAAATCAATGAAATTTCGGTGAACCATAAATATCAATTGAACCATCTAAACCAGCCGCTGACATCTGATTACAATGATAATCCAGCAACAAATGTCTCAAAACAAGAAATCAACATCATCGCAGTTTAATAAATACAAATACATTGAATTGACGGACAAGCTACTACCTCGCTCTTAGACGAACTCTCTGTTCAACCAAAACAAATAGGTATGGAAATCTTAGTAGAAATATGCTGGACAAGGAATATACAAGTTCTTTCAAATTCATGGCAACATCAATATCACCAGCCTAAGATATAATCGATTGCATTGTCGATGTTGCATTATAATATTCGTTACTTTTATTCAAATCAAGCTGATCTCATGGACATGGTGAATGTTTATTATCCATCAATAATCTCAATCAATGAACTTGGTGCAGTAGTTCCGAATAAAATAATTAAACAACTGCTCTTCTCTTACAACGTTTATACAAAAGAAGGTATTAATCCTCATGGTGGTGTTGTTCTTGCCATTGACAAAAAATTAAAATGTAAATTAATGAATATAAATGAACCCAAGATTATTGCAACTCAAGTCACAATTGAACATCAGTAATTCATAGTCGCAAGCATTTACTTACCACCAATGGATCAGCTTCCATTAGCTACAATGTCAACCTTGCTTCAGAAATCGAAAAACGTAATTATCGCAGGTGATCTAAATGCCAAGCATCTGGACTGGGGATGCTCACAAGTGAATAAAAAAGGACGAGATACGGCTCTCTGGCTCAACAAACACAACTTGAACGTAGTCGATGATGGTATCAAAACATCTCTACGTTCAGATACAACTATTGATCTCGTCATATCTACCCAGGTCAATCAGAACGATCCGTAAACGGTCGTAAACGATGCAATTTCGGTGATATACGATGGTCGTGGCGGTCGATCGTTTACGAATGATCGTATACGAGATTATCACGGGTAAATACGGCAGTATTTAGGATGGTCGTTTACGGACCATTGCAAACGATACTGTAACGATCATCGCAAACAGTCCCTATTTCAATCGTATTTACCATACGGTGCCAGACCATGCGAGAAAATATTTTACTAGGGCAATAATGTTTTTTTCTTAATTCCCGTTCGAGTTGTCCCTATTATTGCTTTTTATTTTGATCCGTCTCTTCTTTTCGTAAATCACAGCGCCCTCTCTTCTATTCTGTAATATGTGCATAAATTACACCAATCACTGTATCTACGTGATAACAGTTAGAAATAATTTCCTTTTCATTCTTTGCACATTTCATTTTCGTTTAGATGATGAGGGCATGACGTCTACTAACGGTAGGTAAAAGTTATTTATATTATTTAATTTTCAAATTATTCTTTTACTTTACTTAAATTTTATGTAATTATAGATTTAATTTTTTTTTCGATTTCTCTTAATTTTTAATTTATATCTAATTTTAGATTTATTTTTATTTCGATTGTTACTTCATTTTTTAATTTTTATCGGACTTTAGATTTTATTTTTATTCTAATTTTTATTTTATTTTTGCAAGCTTTTTATTTTACTTTTTTAACCTTTCATTTATTTCATCTTCATTGAAATCTATTTTTTTATTGTAATTTCTTTTATTTTTATTTTTTCAATAAATTAAATTTTTTACCTGAATCAATTTTTATCTGTTGCAAAAAATGTGGAGCGAAGTCTTAAAAAACTGCGGGAAAACAGATCGTTTACTGCCGTACACAACAGAGAATACTATCTGTATACGGCCACTGTAATTCTTCATTAACGGCCGTTTACATCCCCGTATACGGTACGGAGAAATGCGTCCGTATTACTGCCCCTGTTAAAACGGGGTAATACGGCGCCGTAACGAGCCGTATTTTCATCGTAAACGGCAGTAATTACAACGTATCCTTGTCGTCTACGACCCTAAAAGACGCCGTAACGGTGTCCGTTTTACTTGACCTGGGTACTGAAGTACCTGAAACAACAGAAAATCAATCTTTACCTTACAAAAGCAGTGATCATTTACCTATGTTATCGAAATTCCTTCGACTCAATGTAGCAGATAACAAGCTCGTCGTGCTTCGCACGAATTGGAAATTATACTCAAATATTCTCGATGTTCTGCATGATCATCTTCATGCTGAACAAGAAAACTCGATGAATGACTCTGCCAATACATACAGTTGTTTCCTTTGTTTTCAACAATTTCTTGCTGCTCTTAAGCTTCGAGTAACAGTATGGAAGGAAGCCAAGCGAAAAACACCATCAATCCCAATGTCGTTATGAGTTTTACTCCATCACAAGCATTATCTTCAAAACCGATTTCGACACAAAAGGCAAGAAGAAGATCGATTAAGATTACGGTCGTGGAATATATTGATCAAACAAGAACTTCGTACCCATCGACAAAGAACCTGGGAACAATTCATATTGAACGTCGCTTCCCCGAATCCAACTACATTCTGGAGTACGGTCAAAAAACTGAACAAAAAGAAGTCAATCGATTTCACAGCTATTACCGACGAAAGTATAATACATAGATCACCGGAAGGCATCGTCAAAAACCTAGCACAACATTTTACCAAACGCCATGCACGACCAAAACTCAATATGTCAAATACAACTGATAGAGAAACTAATGAATCATGGCAATTGTACAGTGCAGCAGATCAAGATGGTATTAGATTAATATCCGAGCAGTCAGACCTTCGATTTAATGAACAAGACATTAAAAACGTAATTCAATCCTTGAAAAATAAAAACTCATCCGGATTTGATCAAGTGTCCAACAAAATGATAAAAGGTCTACCGACTCAGTTCCACGCCATGCTTACACAAGCTTACAATGAACTATTCAGTTCAGCGTATTGGGGCAGCGAATGGAAAATAGCACGTACAATATGCCTTAATAAAAGTGACAATCCTGCACCAACTACAAGCCAGTTACGCCCGATCTCAATGTTGCCAGTATTAAGAAAGATATATGAAAAATTATTTCTTCTTAGATTTAATACCTGGTCAACTAAAATGAACGTTTTACCTGCACAACAATCTGGCTCAAGGCCACATCAGACTACAACATCACGGGTCAATTGTGTATTGGAACAAATTACTCAATCGCTGCGTTATAATACATTTACTCCATAAGTCGTATAAATTGATTTCATGCAAGCATTTGATAAATTATGGCAGTAAGGATTGGTCCTAAAATTGAATAAAATCAACTGCCCTTCTGCCTATCTAGCATGGATCGTTAACTATTTCACAGGTCATTCTCTAAGAGTCGACTATGGTTTAATAGAATCGGTATTAATCAACATCGAACGTGGTGCTCCTCAATGCAGTTGTCTTGTTCCAGTTATGTATGTGACTAATCATCACAATCTACCTCACATTTTTTCAAATCCTAAGAATGTTCATGCATATGTCGATGATATAGCAATCGTTTATACTCCACCAATGCATCTAAAATTTAAATACTAAGTTATTCATATCGAAAAGAACATTAACAATGACATGCAAAATCTAAGGACATATGCGAATGACTGGCATCAACCCTTAAATCCGAAGAAAACCGAACTCGTTAATTATCATAGGGCAGTACAAAGTCCTAAGTTAAATTTTTACTATGATGACGTAAAAATAATTCAAGCGAAATCGTTCAAATATCTCGGATTTTATCTTGACGCAAAGTTATCTTTCTGCAGCATGATAGACGCTCATTTATTAAGTTACGAAAAGCGTACGCTATATTAAAATTTATTCATCGGCAATTTCCATTATTTCTAAAATTAAAAATTAAATTTTTCAATATGTGTGTTTGGCCCCATCTATACATGTTATCGACGATATCTTGTCTATTCTCAATAACATCTTGTGAAAGAGTAGCAGCCTTTTATCGAAGATGTCTGAGATTGATCTATTGTCTATTTCAATGTCCAACACAGGATTTACATGAACACTTCAAGCTAACTACAGTCGAACATCGATTCAAAAAATGCCTATCGAAACGTATGAAAAGCATTCAACAACACGAACCAATATTCATCGATTCTGTACTACAAAATAAGCATCTATTTAATATGCTGTATCATCAATATCGAATTAAAGTCAACATACGAAACATGCCATCTCGTAGACCAAGCAATCGAATCTCAGCGTTTCTTAATACGGACTGCTCTACCTTTTTTGATCAACTATATGTCAATTTGTTTTTAGCTAAGCTACTCATTCACTCAATAGTACCACCCTCACTTCATTTTTAACATTTACATATACTGTTATATTGTAAGAGAGAAATATTGTTACAAGTGTTACATGTTATAGAGTTTTATCATTATACTACTATATTGTTATAGAGTTCGACTCGTTTAGTGTCGTAGAATTATATTGTTAATACCGTGTAGAGAGTCCGTCAGGACGTATCGCACAGCTTGTGATAAGACAGTCAGCACCTCATGGCGAATTCGTCATAAAATAAATATAGCGATTATCAAAAAACAAATTTGACTATAACATTTATTTGATTATCATCAATATGGTGATGGTGCACCTGAAAACATTTGTTTCTACGAGAATGATTGTCATGTTCTGATGTGATTTCAAGGTTCTTTTTATCTTTCTCGATCATTCTCTCGAACGTATTTTCAACGGTGTCCCTGTAATGAGATTGAAGGCGCAGAAATGTTTTGTTGCTAGAAGAACGAGCAACAAACTTCTTACCTTGTTTTTCAACACTTGAAAATTTCTCACTGAAACAGAACATGTTGTTATTGTCTCTGCTGCCTGTGATTCAAAGGTAAGAGAAAAAGAAGCAATACTTCAAATAACAACGTTTGTGTTTATAAAACGTGAATGCGTAGTTCTCTACAAATGAAATCGAATATAGTTGAATTTTTCAAAGAGAAATACAACATGTACAACATTTGAGCGATAACTGCCCTGGTACATCAAAGCAGATATCCGTTACGGACCGTTGAGTGGACGCAGTTATACGAACCGTAACATCATTAAAATAGGGCCGTATACGGCCGTATTTTCACAGTATAGGATCCTTTATTACTGTGCCCAGAAATAGTACCGTATGCGGAGCCGTATAATGTGAAAATACGGCAGTATACGGGCCTATTTTACTGATGTTACGGTCCGTATAACTGCATCCACTCAACGGTCCGTATCGTTCGACCGCGGTGATTATGTTTCTTGGATTTCATTTAAATATAAAGATTTTAGTAGTAAACAGTGATTGTATCAGCCGACTCAATAAATCTGTGAATTGGTATGATGGAACAAATCTTCTTGTTCGTTAATCATCAGTTTTCTACAATAAAGCTTGAATCCCTATGAAACAGACGTGAAAACATGAATTTACTATGCTTAGAGATTGACTTCAAAAATGAATTATTGTAGTCGCTCGAACTTTTTATCAAACTGCACAAAGAATCAAATTTGATTTGACTGGTATGTGAGACAGCTGAAATTAGTGCATCTCTACATTTGATTGTAGTTGCCAGGTTCACAGAAGACCTTTGGATAATAAATACTTGTTTTATTCGATCGATTTGTAGATTTCGCAACCACAATGACCGATGAGTATCATGATCCATTTCGTTTCTCTGATATTGCTGGAGAGCCGATGCAAAGATTACAACAACTTTCAGGCTACGAGAATTTATCCTCGGTGTCTTTCAAATATGCTATCGAACCACTCATACCACATGTTACCGAAATAGAACATATGGTAGACAAGATCATTGAACGCAATATTCAATCACACGGTGGTTTAACTGTTGATGAATCTTCATCTATTGCATTATATTCAATGGAATGGTCTCCACGAGAAAACTCATTCTATGCCATCTTAAATAAAACACTAAGGAATACAAAACGAGAAGAATTACTACCCCCATGGTTCAAATTTCTAAAGCTTTTTCTAACAGCTCTTTCGAAGTTACCATCAGCTGGTTTACGCACTGTCTATCGAGGCGTGAAGTTAGATTTGAGAGAAAATTATAAGGAAGGTACGCGTATTGTTTGGGAGGGATTTTCATCGTGTACAACGACTGTTGGTGTTCTTGAAAATGATGTTTTTTTTGGAAAACGTGGCACAAGAACATTGTTTGCTATTGAATGTGCCACCGGCAAAGACATTCGTCACCATTCGTTCTACCCTAGAGAACATGAAATACTTCTACTTCCCGGACGAGAATTCGAAATCATTTCAATGATGAACATGGGTCATAAATTAACAATAATTCAACTCAAAGAAGTCGTACTACAAAATCCAAACATAGTTTCCACTACATCATCCAGTCTTCCTGTGGTCCTCGATACGACTATCCCGACTGCCGAAACAGTAGTAGAGTCAGTACCAACTCACAAATCTGAACCTATCGTTCAAAAGAAGAAAGTCTCCTACATCAACAAGAGGATAAATGATGCCGGCATGCAACGTGTGATACAGGATGCACTCGTTCAAGAACAACGTGTAGAACTAGATTTGTCATGGAATGAAATTACAGATGAAGGTGCTGCGATGCTCACCAAAGCATTACTAAATAATACGGTAACATGGACTGTTTTTTCTATCAATGAATATGGATCTAGGGAAGATGAGCACGAGGAAACTTGAGCACGGGTCGAGATCTCGCGATTTCGAGACAAATAGAACTCATTTGACCGCATCAACACTTCAATACCACCCATACTCACATCTACACTCTTATGCTGAAATGATACCATCATCCAGTGCTTAAAAGAGAGACGTGGTCAAGTTTTCACATGTCCATTTTTCCGGTTCCCCATAATCTTGAGGCAAAACCATTATGAACAAACTTTTGTTATGAACTGTATTGTACATCAGTGCAATTAAACATTTCCATAAATCTTCTTTCCAATCATTTTCTGATACATATCAATACGTAAACTCTACTGTTCGGATTCACGACTCACCGTAAGCTGACAAGTAATTTATCCCACTTTCATAGAAATTTTAGTTATTCCATCATTTTATTTATGTATAACAATACTAATATTTGACTTTTGACATAAAGACACTCACTCATCTCAATCTACAAGCAAATCGAATCGGACCTATCGGAGCACAGAGTTTGGCAGATGTATTACAAAAGAACACAGTGATTTTCATTATTTGTTCATCTCTTTCATATCTCGTATACAAACGTCTCCTCAAAGACACTCACTATGCTCAATCTTTACAACAATCAAATCGAAGACAGAGGAGTGAAATATTTGGCTCATGCATTACAATATAACACAGTGATCCTAATTTTTCTTCGTCTCTTTTATCTTCCTAGTTGCAGTACGCTTTCATATAGACACTGACTACTTTAGATGTCTCTTGGAATCGAATTAGTGACAAAGGAGCACAGTATTTGGCTGATGCTTTGCGAAATAACAAGGTGATTCTAATACTCATTATAAGTCTCTCGTCGAACCACTATTCATATTTTATCGTACAGACACTCAGGACACTAGATCTAACAGGCAATCGAATCGATGACAAAGGAACTCTATATCTAGCTAATGCATTAAAAATTAACAAGGTAAATCATAGTGTATCTCATAATTTTAGTCACACTTTTTTTACAAAGACTCTTACGACACTAAATCTCGGAGGCAACGAACTTGGAATTCTCGGAGCACAACATCTAGCTGATGGATTACAAAAGAATACTGTGATCATTAGTTATTCTACATTTCTGTCTTCTAGAAGTTCGATTCTCTTCAAATAGACACTCATAACATTGAATCTTGGTGGCAATCACGTAGGAGCTTTCGGAGCGCAACATTTGGCAAATGCAATTAAAAATAACATGGTGGTCTTCATTCTTTAGTTATTTACCATTCAACTCAATATTCATTCTTCTTAAAGGCACTCATCGAGATAGATCTTAATGGTAATGAAATAGGAGATAAAGGAGTGCAATACATAGCTGATGCATTACGTATCAATGCGGTAACCAATACTCCATCTTTCTCATATTCCCATTAACATTTTCATGTAGACACTCACTACTCTCGATCTCAGGAACAATAAAATTGGAAATAAAGGTGCTCAACGTCTAGCAGACAACTTGCGGAACAATCTAGTGAGTCTCTCTCACTCTCCCTAAATGTGGTGTCACAAAATGCGTTTTTTATTCAGATAATAACCACACTATATCTTGTAGAAAATCAAATCGGGGAAATGCTCGTAGAACAATTGCGGAAGATAATGGAACGTAATCAAGGATACACAAAATCATGACAGCCAAATGTAATGATAGGCTCATTGTGAACTAAAAGGTTTCTTTGGATCTCTGAATAAATTTTACTTCACTACTCTGCTTGCAAACAATAGTCATGATTTTTAGTTTTCGATGTACTGGCTATGCTCGATAAAAATGACAGTTCTTGTTTGACAGATGTTGGATATATGGTTTAGATCTTTCCATATTGTTCTACTTTTTGTCAAAGTATCTTCAATATAATTCGCTCATGTTATGTGTTACAATCTAGAAGTGGAAAAGAGTAGAGTAACCAGGAAGAGTGATGCAGATGCAGAATCTGTAAAACAAACATCAATAAGTACACGATACTAAATTATTATGAATCGTCGAATTTGCAGTTCTCCAAACAAAGAAAAATCATGGTTTGTTTATGCATTGAATGATTTTCTAAATGCCAATCAGAGTATCTATATTTGAGAGTTGAAAACCGGAAGTATTCGTGCCATCATTGTAATCATTCATGTTAACACAAGATGAGCGACTAAAGGTAGAAGAACTGCGTAGTACCGAGCATTAAAAAATTCTTACAGCACGATTCCTTAGTTGCTACATGGTCAAAAAATGTACAAGTATATGATTACAAACGAAAATATTCAAGCGTTATTTTATGACCAGAGAAATCCTGTTAGAATTTAATGAACGTTTTCCAACTGTGGATTACTGAAGTGTCTGAGTAACTAGCAAGAAAAACATCACTTTAAATATTTTGAATCATAGTTCCCGGCATGACCCCTCTCTGTATTACTTGTATAGTTTTCTTCTATCAATTTAATGTAATGAGTAGTATATACTATTGTATAAGAATAAAAATGTTGAGTTGAATCGAAATGTGTTAACATCTCGAATTACGTTGATGTTCAAGGTCAGTGGAAAGCAATCTATGCCATCGTACATCCTTATTACTTGGTTACCGAAATTAAGCTGGTACCTTTTATTTATCAAAGAACAATTAATGCAGGAATAATTATAAGGTTACGGTAAGGCAACAGTCAAACGGTCTTGATCTTCATATATTACTTTATTGTCTTAATCTAATGTCAACAACTCGAATGAGCGACGTAGTAGGACGAAAAGAGTACATCAAGTCACTGTTTAACACAGGCGAAGTTTTTATTTTATCGCTGTTAGATTAACTACACTGACTTCATAGGATTGATTCAGGAATACTTCGTATCAGTCCGAATGTAAACGCCGATTCAACTGCTTGGCATCACTTCAAATCCGAGCTTTGTCGTGCAATAGAGATAGATTTCGTTTTAGTGATATATGGTTATAATCATATCTAATATTTTCCAGTAAGAATAAAAATACACAAGAATATATTTCAATCCTTTACCCGCTAGTTGGAATTCGTAAATATACAGGTATCAACTAAATCTTCATCACACGAGACAATAATTATGCGTATAGATGTTTTTTTAAAGTCATCACCAAGTTGAGAATAGAAAATTGACTCATAATTATGACTCATTTACAACACTTAACGTCATCTTATGTAATCTACCTTAGAATATGAGTATGCTGCTTTTTGTTGTTTCATTTTAACTCAGTAGAACAAATCGACTAGTTTCACATGACCATGCTGAAAACATCATCGGCGTCTTCAACAAATAATATAAAACTTCTCTTAGTTGGCGATCGCCAAACTGGCAAACATTGCTATGTGACAAGATTAACACAAAATGTTTTTACTACGGATACGAGAAAAAATGTAAGTAACACGTTTGTTATCGAGAAAGTTATTTTTTTCATGATAAATTTTTATTAATCTTAGAAAGAATGCGACATTGTTACAACTAAGATGAAAATTGACGAATCTTCAGATATTGGGATTCAATTTTTCGTAAAGAAATCAAAGGATATTTTTCATTTAGTTTTAAAAATAAAATTTCTCTTTCTATAGAGTATCGCAGGCTCAGAAATTGGTAAAACAGACATTAAAAAATATTTCAAAAATATCGATGGATACATTATAATGTTTGATATCAGCCGGGCTGAAACATACGATAATATAATTATTTGGAAAAAAAATATTGACAGTGTAAATCAATCAAATCAATTACCATGCTTACTATTAGCTAACAAAGTTTGTTCATAATCTTCTTCTTTGTTTTTGTTCAATATATTTTATTTATTTATTTAGTGTGATCTAGATCAAGATGATAAATTACTTGATGCTATGAATAATATGGACAGTTATTGTCAAATCATCGGTTTTACGTTTCATTATAAGATATCGACTAAGAATAATACTAATATTGAACAATCAATTCAAGCTTTGATTCATAAAGTATAGATTCATTAGATATTTCAATGAAAATCTCTTTTGATTTTTAAATTAAATACTTCAGATTGTTATACGTAAACCTCCAGTGACAACACTTTCTCGTTCGATGTCTACATCGAACAATAAATCCATATCTGTTGAACAGAGAAAACAAGAATATACATTCAAAATCATTGTTATTGGTGATATGGCAACTGGCAAAACAGCAATCATACAGCGTTATGTCAGTAATACTTTTTCAGGGATTTATCTTAGTACCGTATGTTGCATTTATTCGAAAAATTAAATCACCTAACCACTAGCAACCAAACTTTAGATTGGTACTGATCTTGCTGTTAAGAAAATTCAATATAATGAATATATTACTATTAATCTTCATATATGGGTACTGTTGAAAATGTAGAAGAGAGAGAAATTTTTGTTTTTATAAGAATCATTTTTATTTTCATAGGACATTGCTGGTGGTGAACGTTTTGGAACTATGACACATCTTTTCTATAAAGATGCAGCTGGCTGCTTGATTGTATTCGATGTATCGAAACCATCTACCTTGCTGAATGGTGCAGTGAAATGGAAAGGTGACTTTGATCTTAAGGTGAACTTTGATGATAATCATCCAGTACCATGTTTGCTAGTTGGAAACAAAGTAAACGTGTTTGTTTTTTATATGTGAGATAAAGTGAACTGCTGTGTTTGTATGCATAATTCTAGTGTGACTTAAAGAAAGAAGACATTGCCGCGAATGAAGCCCTTATGGCAGAATTTTGCCGTCAAAATAAATTTATTCGTTGGTTCGAAACCTCTGCTAGAGACAATATCAATATTGGAGAATCTGTTTCATTTCTCGTCAAAGAAGTAAGACAAGAGATCTACAGTTTTGGTTATGTTATTTCAAATTTTCTCTTCTTAATATGTTTAGATAATGAAAAATATTGATACAGCACATGGCGTAAGAAGACGTTCGGAAGTCATTGTAGTTACAGAAAAACAACCATCTGAAACTAGAAAGAATAAATGTTGTGATTCTTAGTTTCCGAATTTTTAAAATTATAATTTTTTTTAATTTTTCTGAATATTTTTTAAGGGTATACACACACATATAGTTAGATCTCTCGTATGATAAATGTCCTATTGTGCTGTTAATAGCAAGATTTTCAGGTATTATAGAGACAGAAAAAATCTATCGTACATTTATTTTCAAAGAAAAACAAATCTAGTTGGTAAAACAAATAATATGTAGACAAATAGAATATATATTGAAATATTTTTGTTTTATAAAAGTCTACTGTTCAACATTGTACTTTTTATTCTTTTCAAATACACATTCTGCTTATGAATCCAATGGAACTATGAGTTTAATGTTTCTTTGATCTACAAGTTGCACATAGTTGAAATAATATACTATAAATTCTTTGTGTTTGTCCATGTTCATTCGATGAACAATTGAATACTATTTGGTATTGTTCATTGTCTTTTAATAATCGATTAATATGAATTTCGTTAATATTATTTTGTTTATTCATTATAGAAACAATATCATGATTAATGTGTATACATTCTGATTGAACGAAAGTGATAAAAAAATTTCTAATATCATTCACTGTTAAAGTTCGATTCAATTTTTGTTCATTGTAAAACATAATTAAATCGATTGCAATTAAATCTGCAAAATATTCACGTTCAGCTTGATATATTCCACATGGACATAATGCATGACCAAGTTCATGTGCAATAATGAGCAATGCAGTTAAACGTGTTGTTTCATTTGAATAAAGTTCAGCTACGGTTGGTTGTAAAAATATACCTTGCTCAATAGTATGATGACCATTGATTTCAAAGAATGTATGTATTGGTTGTAGAAATTCTTCATGAAAATTTTCAATTACATTCCATGCTGTAGATAGATAATTATCTTCAATTAGATAATATTCATAGGGAATATGTAGTTTTGTTGATGACAGTTCATGAAATAGTTTAAGACGTTCAGGTTTTATATGAAATTGTATTGATAATAAAAAATCATTATTCGATCTATTGACAAGAATATCACGAAGTTCATTAGCTATGAAATAAAGTTGTTCAATTTTATTTGACATGTATTCTTCATAGAACGATGATAACGTGTATGGATAATAGTATTCAAGTAAAGTTAGACAATCATTTGGTACACGATTCGATGGTAAGAGTAACGAATGAATATCTTTAATAGATGAAAAACAAACAAGGAATACTAGCTTTATTATCATTTCCCAAATGAATCGTTTTTCGAACACTTGTACTCGCATAGATCATTACGAATCAAAATTACTTTTGTATTTGATTTTTAGTAACCAGATTTCTCCCTTGAAGAAATTTTTTTTCTCGTCTAATAATTCTCATAAATGCACTCTGTTAACTGTTTGCTTGTGTCATCAACAAAACATTTCCTGCGCTTGTTGAAAAAGGGCACTCCACGCTCTAAACAACCTGTTTACTGTCTTAACGACAAATAACATACTTCTGTCACTAAAATAATGTTCTCAAAATGGAACATCTATTTTTCAGACAACTCAATCTTAGAAATAGATTAAATCTTGTGCAAAGAAATTTTTAAATCATTTTCTCGTTTATTTGATTCAAAGGTTTTCAAAGAAAGTAATAAATCATTCATGTGTTACATTTTTCTCTCTTCATTTATCTTACTTTGTTGTTCATTGGAATTTTCTTGTAAAATTCGTTTCCATAAACTTTTTAAACTAATTTGTATTCCTTCATGAAAAACACTGACAAATGGTAATAGTTTAGGAGCATATTTATAAACCATTAAATTACAATAATGAGCAAATTGATCAGCAAATAAAAAACGAAATATGGAATCGAGTTGAAAAAAATCTACTAATCGTATTTCGACCGTAACAATCGGCGTTGAAATATCTTTTATATGATTTTTAGTATAGTGAATAAATATATTCCAATGAGGAATCATTTCGATTTGACTATGACGAACTATGGTTGAATATAAACATGTATATGATGCATCACCTGGCCATGAATGAAGAATTAAATGTATGATTGATGATGATATATAATCAAGCCATGTTTCTAATTTCGTATCATTCAATGAACGAAAACGAATATAATAATTAAGAAATAATTGACATTGATTCAATATTGTACTACGAAATATTGGTAGATTTAGTAGATATTGATCAAGATCGTGTGTAAAATTTAGAAAAAGATCATAAGTATGTGTATTATTCAGTGATTGAATAATATTTTTATCTAACATAAATTGAATTAAATCTCGTAAATCATTCGGACGTCTTATAGACGAATAGATAATAGGTAAAGGAGGATCTTTATTTGATACTAAACGGTGTAAATCATCATTTATTGAAGAATTTGAATATGTTAATGTCGATGTTAACAATTGTCTATATTCTTTTAATGTATTTGCTAAAGGACCAACACGAATCGATTGATGACATAAATCGATATGATTTTTTTGAACATAATGTTCAAATATACTCGCTTGTTCTATCTGATGTAATAAAAGAAAATTTTGTTGATCTTGAATTTTCCGTTGTATATGAATTATGATTTGTGTACCAAGATTTATTGTATTTACATTCCATATGTGCATCAATGGATGATCAGTCATTTGTTCGAAAAGAAAATGTAAATGATTTGTTGTCGATATGATATCATAATTATTTGTAAACCAAAAACGATCATGAGCTAATAGTTTCAATTCTTCAATGAGAACTGTTTCCGACATATGAATACATTGATGATAATACAATAACATGTTAGATATTGATTGAAAAAGATCACTCTGATTTAGAGGTGCTTGCCGTTTAACTAGTCTATGATGTTCATCGACGTTGGCATCATAAGATGAATAGAAGTCTTCAAGTCTACAATAAACGAAAAACATTGAAACTTTATCAATAATTTGAATGATAGTTGAATAGAGATGTTTAAAGTGAAATAGTTTTTAATCGAAATATTTCAAAAGTTATTGATTGATGTTTTTTTTCTTCAATCTTATAGTTTCTTTAATTGTAGAATTCATAGCGTCAATACAAATGTTGTAATTCTGTTGTTCTCTTGTGACGTGTTGCATGACTTATGATAATTTTCAGTGAGTTTTTAACCTATTACAAGAAAAAATACTAAAATGATTTGTCTTCTGAGATTTTCTTGGATTAATACAATTTATGATATCTTGGCAATGTCAAATTGAATCGTTGAATTGTTTTCTGAAAAATAATATCTCTGAAAATTTTCTCCAGTCGAAGAGAGCACTCGAATTATTTTAGGATTTCTGTTGGAAATATGAACCTTTGTTCTAGAATGAAGGATAGATTTTAAATATGATGTATCAGTTACTTTGCTCTAATTTCAATACACATGAAACGAAATATGATAAGAATAATTTTCCGAACAGAACAAAAAATTTTTCATTCTAGACATTCGTGCTGTAGAATCGATATTCTCTAGATCATGAAACTATCTAATATTATTAGTCTAATTATGAGAAATGGTACGAGACAAGGTCGTTGCATTGCAATGGCGTAGACTGATAAGAAGAAAATTGAATTTATTGTTAATTCGATTATTTTATGTTTTTCCCCAACTATTTCATATTTACACAAATAGAAATCTACTTGTCATAAATTATTTTCCTCTAAGATCAATTAGCATGAAGAATGATATATTGTGTAGCTGTTCTACGACGAGTGATTTCAAAACGGAAATTCTGTCACATTCGTTTTCAAGATCAACGCATAATCATTGATTATGACTTTATTAACACTGTCAGAATTAAAACTGTTAACTGTTTGACTCTTGCTGATGAAAGTTTTCACGAGAAATAATTGTATAGTATATATTCGTGAACTGCGTATTGATTGCAAGAAATTCGTTAATATGCACATTATGTTCTGTATAAATTTGCATTAAGCGTAAAAGAGAAGACAGTGTTTCATATTACTCAAGATAATATGTGTAAATGTTGATTCAACGGGAGTAGAACGTTGCATATCAATTTTAAATGATCAACTAATTTCTAACTGCATAGAATAAATATATCATACAAGCACAAGTGAAACAAATAGAATACCGACTATATATATCTTACTTACTCATTTTTATCTGATGTTAATATATCAGAATCATCGATAGTTATATCGTCTGCTAATTTGTGAAGTTTAAATTCATGAACATTGTTTTGATAATTTTTAACTTCAATTTCACTTAGATTAGCTAATTTTTCTGCAAAATTTTCACGAATATCTTGTGATCGTTCAGTTAACCAACTTCGTTTTAATTCGAGCGGTGATAATGGATGATTGAATAACCATTTTCGACAAACAAAACCATAGAAATCATTACAAATGTCACTATTAAAATCGAATTCATTGATCCATAATAGATCAACATTTTTAAATAGATCCTTTTTGTTCTTTGTTATACTTCGTTCGGGTAATGATGAAAATAAGTGATGCGAAAAGAAACTATCTTCAGATATGTTCATAACATGAGTAACAAATAAAATACTAACAATTAATCCAACTGTCAATGCAGCTAAAAGACTAAGTAGAAGACAACAAATTTTAAAACGAACACTTGGCTTTTTCGATTTTAATGGATATGGTAATGATAATGTTGGCGGCGGTGATGTTAATAGACTAGAAGATGTTGCTGAATGTGGTACAACCGAAGATATTTCATCGAAATGAACTACTTTACGTAATGGACTATTGCTGAAAATTATATCGGGAACATCTTTATTTTCATTCATTTTTATCTAAAAACGGAACTTTACAAGCGTCTTCAATTAAAATTTCACCGAACAAGAATTGTTCAGACTAGTCACATGTCTAAAGAAGAAAATCGTATCTAGCTATTGTGTTTGTGTAACAGGGACATACGAGAATTTTTGACATGGTTGATGAAAACAAAAGGTTTTGTCATTATTGTTAAGTTATCACGCTCTCGTTATCCTTATTCTAGATCTGTTCATTTCTACTTTCAAACGATAAAAGAAAAGTAGATATATAAGAGTGAATCGACTCATTCATAATTTACTCAATATTTTATTTCAACGAAAAAACATAGAACAGCTGGCTCGTGCATTCTAATGAAGATATCTATAAATTCTTATGGAGATATAGAGTCTTTTAAAAAAACAAAGAGGCATATTAGAATAAAAAATGATCTGAGAATATAGAACCTAATTGAATATGATTTTTTGTCTGTCTAATATTGTCAATCACTTAAGAATTTTTTTTTCTTCGAGACCTTGAAGTGTCACGATGATACTGCTAATATATGTCCTTGGGTTTCTATACTACGACACTACGCTAAAATGTATATCGGCATGGTTGTTCCCACAAGATTCAAGTTGCCGATTTCACTATTCTCGTCTCATTCTCTTTCTCTCCTCCTCCATTTTTTCCTTAATCATTACGACTAACCGAGAAAATTGAATTACATTCATAACTACATTGCTCGCATACATACTCATTTTTCTATTTGACCAGTCATTATATTGTTCTCGTCATCATCATCATTACCGTCATATTGACGATCTTTTTATATTTTCTTGATAACAAACGAAGGTCTTGAAAATAACAATAGATGCAATTATTGATTTCTTTTCTTGAGAACAAATATTTCTCTAACATTTTTTTTTCAAGCGGATTACGACGAACTAAAATACATCGGAAATTGGGCTCTCTATTGTTGATTTCCTTTGAAAGTCTGTATACTCAAGTAGACGTATTCAAATAGAAATAATGATTTGTTCTGTTTTTGTGTTTTCCTACACTCACAATTTGTATCTAAGCAGTACTTATACGAATAAAACACGAATAATAAATCTATGCTTATATTCATAAAAAAAGAAAAACGAAAATTATAAAAAAGAAATATTGTTCACCGTGGTACACTTTTTTTTCTCTTTTCTACTTCTATTTCTTGCTCTTACGCTTCTCTCTTCTACTTGAACAAAGAATAAAATAATAACAACAAAATGATAAATGAACATCATTTTAATTAGCTTCGAACATACTAATATACAAACTATATAAATTGATTTTCTGTTGATTCAACATATAAATTGATCTCTGTTCTTCTCCATCGTTCATTGACGACAATAATTGCCTTGTCTACAAGAACTCTAACTTATGTCGTACTGCAATAAATCATGTGTAGCTTTGTTCTTTTATTTGTTTTCAGAAACTATATCAATTAATAATATGGATATTTTCTATTCCACAAGGTCATACAAAATTCTAGTTTTTCTTTTATATTTTCGTTCAATCTCAAATGTTCTGGGACACGTTTTGAAAAGAAAAACAGTGATTGATTGAAAAATTTCAACATTCTATACATACAAAAAGGACAACGGAAATCCGTGTAATCAATGAAAATGTGTCACTACTCGATATTATGTAAGATCATCATTGAATATCATTGTTATTAGAGTATGTGTCATACACATGTACACTGTATGCATCACCATTAATTGCCTCGATATTGAAAGACTAAATTCTACACGAATGTCAAATGTGTAATCAAAGAAGACAGTTCAATAGAAACAAAGAGATGAAATTATGAAATATAATGTAGATTTTGACACGAGTAACTAAAACTGAAAATGTAAAATACTTTTATGCTTAAGAATCGTAATACCATTGTATTATGCTGCGAAGTTTCTAGTAAATATCATAAATAATTAACCATTGATTTCTTCTTGTTGTTGTTTTCTTTTCAAACTAAAATTACATTATATAAATGTACTTTTCAAAATTTATAATTGATTTGATTCAAATGAATCGAGTAGAATTATATCAAACAACAAGAAGATAGTTACATGAATTTCGATGATTTCAATGTACTATGAAAAACTTCTTATAATATTATTTTCAACATAGACAAAAAAAGATGTTTCATCTGTACACCCTATTTTGATGTTATATGAAATCAAGAAATACCAAAACATGCCTTATTTCTATTAACTATGTCATCAAGTAGTTACTTTCAAATATTCAATAGTTAAGGCCATCTACTTTTAGAAGATAGTCTGTTGGTGGTCTTAAAATTTGAATATTCTTTGATTAGAAACATTTGACTTCTGTCAAGATTTCATTATTACTTGATCTTATTTCTTTTGAAATAGATCACTATTCCCAGATGAATTAGTTCGATGAGTTTCAATCATCGAATCTCTGCTAGATAGCAGCCTATATTATTGATAAAGAATGACATTAATGAACAATATTAGCAGCGTATCAATTAATTTACTACTAATATATTATATTTTTAAATATCATATTTTTTCACCATTGCGACGTATTCTCTTTATCTTTTAGTTGACTCTACTAAAATAAACTAAGAAGAATAATTGTTAAATAAAATCTAGGTAAAAAAAAGACGCATTAGCTAATTATGATTTCTAATATGATATTTTTTTCCGCCAAAAGTTAAGCATTTTCTAATGTAGTTTTACATAAATCATTGACAATTTAGTATTGCGAAACAAGGACTTCACACATACCATATTTTATTTTTTATTAGAAGAATAAAATATAAAATAATTTATGTAAGAGTACAAAAATAGTTTATGAATAATAAATTTTCATGTAATTCTACGTTGATGATTAAATCTTATCCTACAATAAAATAAATGAATGAAGTAAATAGAATTGAGTCAAATCTCTTTTATTTAAAAAATGAAATGAGTCTAATCTTTAAACGACGGATAAGAATTTTAAGATTAAAAAGTAGCGTATGAAATATTTACAGTCAATATTCAAGTAGTATAATATTTGCAAATAGAAATAAATTCATCAGACAATGTCAAGATTAACTGATTACTATATGTTTCTTGAATCGTTGCTTTATTATTTAGAAAATGATTTATTACCAGTGAGCTGCTCAGTTATTGTATTCGACAATAAAGTTAGAATAAACCATATGGTACGTATTAAATCATTCAAGGGCTTTTTATTTTTTGTTTGAATACAAAAAAAGCCATCACTTTTAAGAATGCCCATGCTAATTGCATTTCAGAACAATATATGTTTTTCAATCTACGTTATTCTATGGGACTGAATGGTATGCCACTTGAATTAATAACAAATAGAATAAGAAAGTATTCGATCAACCTTATTGAAAATCTTTTTAAATCGACTTTCAATGAAATAAAAAACACGGTTCAATGTCAAACGAGTTCATTAAAAAGTGATTCTTCTGTCTTATGATTCTCTTACAAGCCATTATAATCTGAATAATTGAGAATTTTTTGTATTGTTTGCTTTCGTCTATTATCAGTTGAATCTTCAAAGATTATCTTCGGTTCTCTTGAGAAAAGCTGTTTTTGAAATCAGTGACAGGTATCTTTTGACTATATTTGTGCTACTTGAATATGATGTCGCTGATGATTTAATTATTATTTTAATTATTTCGTTTCGTTTCAACATTATTTATTACTTTTTAGAAACCGGTAAATGAAATGTCATTTTTAATATTGACAACATTTCATGAAGATTTGTATCTTAAGGTTTATTTTTAAAATTTCGGAAAAATAAAGAAATGACATTACAATTCTATTGTCTCTTTTTATTTTCAAGCCTATTTTATTGAGGAACTTGTGGCAGACGAATGTCGACGCCATTTTCTATTAATGTTAAAATATAATCACTGATTTTATTTAACATTAAATCTTCCATTTCTTTATCTAGTGCATGAGTTACTTGATTCACTTTTTTTCCCAGTGGACTATTGTAAAACGTGATAAGTTGAGTTATTTCATCCGGTGTATAATGCGTTGTATAAACTTCTGTAAGATCAGATATGAATGAATCAAAAGAAAACATATCATCATAAAGAATTTTCATTTTTTCATTCTCCGGTGGATGAAGTTTCATGTATGATAAAAACCGTGAATATTCATTTTCAATGCCAGTTAAATGTAATAGATATTTTATGTTATCTTTGAAATCATTCGATGATGATATACTTGGTTTTCCTTGAATGCGACCAATTATACAAAGTAGAGCAATGATGAATGTTGTCAAACGTGCAGATTCCATATTCAAACTAGAAAATAGAAGAAGACATGATGTTTTTTTTATTATTGCTCACAAGATGTTAAATAGATGAACAAGATCTATGATGACATATGTCGTCGAGAGATATGACACGGAATAAATAGAAAGAAATTGATGAACAACGAATAACTCTATTTCATTGATACATCATAGTCAATATTATTCTAAAGTGAAAACGATGAACAAGAAGAAAGACTGTGTATCATAAGTTATAATTTAATTCGTAGACTAACTGCTAGTAGAATAAAGGTGTTTAGTAACAGAACAACGAGTTTTTATATCGGTTGAGTTTTCTTTCTATATGTTTCTTTCTCTTCTTTTCTTTTTCTTTCAAAAAGAAAATCTAGTATTCCCAGTTTACGTTATTCATTAATCTCCTTCACACAGAATTCTCAGTATTTTTTTTTGCTTTTGAATATTGGCATCAATCTTAATGAGTAGTACGATACGGAAAGAATAACACTTCTGGTACTATGAAAACAAAGTTTTGATTTCAGTGTGAACTAATATTTCATTACATATTCTTTTAAATCATACATGTACATACATATATATATTTAGACGGTGTCCAAATGAATACGTGAAATAGTTTTATGGTCTTAAGCAGAAATGCTAAATCATTTATAGTTGCAGAAAACAAGATTCATGAAACTCTACATAAAAGAACACTTATTTTTTCTATCGAAGGCTCACTAAACACTTTGAAACTCAATATAGAAAAAATGACAGCTAAGCACGAACAATATTCCACAAAATTTAACTACACGTAATTATATATCTGTCGAAGTTTTCATCAACATATCTATTTATGTCAAAATCTAAATAACAATTTAATTACACTAAGCAATATTCAAGGAAGCGTAAAAATACGGAAACATGAAAGTATTTCTTCGGATCATGAGTTCAGTATTTTAATAAATGATTATTCATTCCACATCAAATTAAATCTCAAGCATCGTGCATCTTTAAAGAAGAATGAATTGAATCGTTTCAGAAATGCTAAATCTATTAGTGTTGTTCAGTATACTGTGGTATACGTTTTGTCTTTTGTTTACAATTCTAAGCTACTATCACATGTCGAACAATATTCTTAACAAGTCAACAATGTTTCTTTTAAAAAAAAAAGTACATATCGTAGAGAAATTTCGTTCGAGTTTTCTTCATGATATTGAATAAAAACTTGTGTATTCTGTAAAAAACAAACGTTTGATTCAATTGATCATTCTAAAAAAAGACGACGAATCACTTATACTTTGGTGGAGTTTTCGTTTTTTAATATAGACATTTTTAAAGTTCTTATTCTATGCAGAAGATTAAAAGTTTTGACAGTTAAAAACCCTTTCAATATTATGAAAGTCACAAATCTGAAGTCTTTTCAATTAGACAAAGCTCTTTCATCTTGTATTAAGTAAAATTTTATAGTGCTCTAAGTCATGCTTCACATTTAACGCGGCACACATCTGCTATGCTCAATTAGAAATTAATAAATACAAGTTTTCTAAAAATTGCTTTCTTTTTTTGAACAATTGAAATATTTATATGGCGATTGAAAGATAAAAGAAAGTGACTAATTCAGAATTGATTATCTGCAATGTATTTATTTGTTGTTAAATAGAAAAATCACTATGTACGATTTACAGTATCTGTCAAGTTCTCATCAAAAGAGCCATTTAACAAAAAAAGGCATTCTTCATGTAGATTGTTACAAGTCAACAATGTATGATTAACAATCTTCAACATTATGATTACCATCGAACATTAGGATAAGTTCTCTCAACTGATATAAAAAAGATCATATTGTGAGACATGCCTTTTAATTAAATTTGAATGTGATATGCAAATATCACAATAAACGAAGATGTGATCGTGCAGTTTTTAATGAACTGACATTGTTTTTAGCATTCTTAAGACTATATATATCATTTTACGACTATATTTTCTTTAAACACGTACTCATTTACTTCTTTTTGCATTTTATGAGTTCCAAAGCGATTAGATAATGTAAGAAAAAGCACAGACAGAGAAACCATGTATCAGATGAATTCATTCTTTTGAGCTTCTTAATTTTTCAATTATTTTATAATTTCAATAATTGATACATGTCTTTATCTATATTTCTATGAGTAAATGTCGTATTGAAAAAGTCGTTTTTCCAATGGAATTGAATATTTTCACACCAAAAACGGATAAAAATTGATGTTTTTATTTAACATTGTACTGATATTTGACATATAAATGTTGAGTTTTCAAAGACATCAGTGAACTAACTATTTAATATATTAAATCACTTAATTGTTTATTTTTTTTTTGTACTCAAATAGAATGTTACATTTAATTTGTTCGTAGAATAAAAGAAAAAAAAAACTTCGATGAATTGAAACGGAACAGACATAAAAATAAGAAAGAAATGCATGATCTTTTTATTTTTAAATATATAGAATCGTTCTATAATTTAGAATTAAGATTTTATTTTATGTGATAATTAATTTTCATGCTAAATTTAAATTCAAAACAAAATTACATTAATTCAATGAAAGTTTTGAATAATTTATCATTAATCTTTTCTGAGCTTTTCAATGATGACGTAGAAGAAGAAATAATCATCTATATTCAAGAATTGATTGATACGTACTAAACGACTGGTTCTGACTTGATGAGTATGATTCTCAAAAGCTTTTAATATATTTAAGATTCTAAACAAAGAATTATGTTTCATACATAATGTTTGATCTCTAATGACGCGTTCATTCAACGGACCATGTGACTTTCTGAAACATAAAAGTACAATTGTCAATATCTTTATTAATGTAAAATATTTAATAGTATAAAAATGATGTATTCTTTACTTGAGGTCAAACTAACTGTTTACGTGCGTCATATTTTAATCAAATAGCGACTAGGACTAAAAATCCATCTCCGTTTACATTTAGGTTTTCATTGAACATGATTTGTAACAACAATATCAATACAGACGAACAAAATATTGAAGGTTTTTAAGTGCATTTGTAAAAGAAAACAGATTGAACTTGCTTGTTTTCTATCAAGAAAAGGGAGGCATAATAACTTTCAAGAAATAGGAAATGATTAATTTTCTAAATTACTGAAAAGTTCGAAAAACTTTCTAATCATGAATGTGACAGACAGCATGCATGTAAAACATAATTTATCCTGCTTAATATGTTAGAATATTGAAGAACCCGAGTTTTACACATTTTTCAGATGCATAAGTTAACTATATAACTTCTTCATATACATTTTATTTGATCAAAGTAGCCATTGTGGTGTTTTTTCTAGAATAAGTACTTGAATGTTAGAATCAAGTTAACCTTCCAACTAACTCGTCATGTGAAATTTTGATTTCACATGAAAAATCGTCACGCCTATAAATATTATTCGTGTTTTTTGAGATTATTGCTGCATAGTTATTATACCTTAAAGTCCGATAATATTCATTCAATTAGTTGTTTTTAATATGCTTGTATTCAGAAATGAAAAGTATGAAATCAATTCATTCATATTGATAGTTGATTGAAAGAAAGTATTAAATCTGATAGATTCATATTTAATTAATCTGTTTTATAATATGACACTATGGTAAATTTCAAGTCAGATAACATTCATTGTAAAAAGAAAATCTGTATCCTTCTCAATGAAATATGTCTCCAGCGATGTATTATGAACGCTAAATCTTTTTAATGTATTCCTAGTTGAATCGTATTACACAAAATGTATAGTATCTCGATTGATAAGAGTTTCGTTGTACAAGATATTTACTTCGTAGATAAACTAAAAGTATGGTATTACTATGCTTATCTAATTATAATAGAAATGACGCATCGTACAATGATGCTGTAAAAGAAAAATAGAATCTACAATATCAATTAGTTTTCAATAAGATAATATTACTGCGTTCATCTACCGTATAACCCATGGAAAAATAGTAATGAAGATGATCCTACGATAATTTCTACATCAGCATTGTATTTGATATGATCAAATATCACGTATATTTCTCGTAAAGTATTCTCATGTAATTTATATAATTTTAATGAAAAATTTGAATTATTCATGTATCTGATTAATAGTTTTTGTTTTGCAAGACTTTTCGATGTTGATACATCAGAATACAAGTGTTGTTAATGTTAACATCATGAAGTAAAATCCTAATGGTGGAAAGTTTCGAGATGAAAAGTTTATTGAATCTTTAAGCATAAAAAATGTGTGCATTTGCAATTTTCCTATGACTTAAGAATGATCTAAACTTCAGTAGAATGCTTGATTGAAGTCACAATGACATTTATGCAAAACGCTTTTGTATCAAATATTTTATGAATCTTTAGAGCAATCACAAGATTCATATTTTTGATTGGTTATGAACGAATGTTGAAAATGGATGACCTTTTAGCATTTTGACGAAGAGATTAAAACTATTCATGCCTAGTTTTCCTTTGTTTAGGTCGCACTTTCAAGCAATTTTCATTCCATCACTTGTAGACTATTCAATGCTCTACAGAATAACACTTTAAAAAACGTTTGAATTCTAGCGAATGAAAAGTTTGAAGATATTTTTTCAGAAGATTACCTTTAAAGGAAAATGACATTATGTCAAAAGATTAAGTTCCTTGATTATTTCATGGAACAAAACAATTTGCATAATTTTCCTTCGAGATCTATAATGAATATAGATTAGAAATTTTTCAAAAATAAACTTGACACTAAACGAAACAAACTTTTATATAGAACGATTACTCTTGTATTTGTCTGCATATAGGTTCTGATCAAAATAGAAACAAAATGGAAAATAAATTTCTCTGCATTAAAATCTATTGGTAACTCTATGAAGATGTTTGAGTCGTCATCAAAAGAAACACACAGATCGTCTGAAAAATTTGTAACTGATAATATTTTTTTGGAATGAAAATGGTAAGGAAATGCCGGAAAGTATGAATCAAGAGAGTTTTATGTAATAGAATTAATTGATGGATCTCCTGAATATTTTCTCGGGTTATATTCTAAATCTACACAAATAGAAATCCAAAATACGATATTCTTCACTCAATGTTATCAAGTAAATACTTTTTTTTCCCAGTACATCTGTTTACTTCTGACAAGATTTCATGGAAAAATTCAACGATGAGATTCTGTTAATTTGAAGCAGATACTCTTTTAGTAGATTAGGAGGTAACTAAAATAATCAAGAGTAGTGAACTAAAACAAAACACAATCCTCTTGTGGTATCAAGTCATGAAAATAGTTAGATTTTATTAATATCTTATAGCGTGTTCCGTGCGATCTTTATTTTAAATAGTTAAGCTCTATTCCTTTGGCCTGAAGCGCTGAGGTCATTGTAATTAACCGAGAATTTTTTATAAAGACTAAGAAATTTCACCATGCATGTCTTTCACCATTGCATTTTCAGAAGTCAAATATCAATATTTTGACATGGGCAACACAAATTACGGAATCTTTTTTAATTCAAACTTGACAAGTTTCTCATAACATGAGAAATCATCTTGGATTGTCCATGTACTTTGTACTATATATGTATTCATACCTCATCTTATGCTTACCTATAACAACTTATTTTAGTAGATCTCGGCCAATTATTACAAGTAATAACTGATTGGTTTCATATTTTTGTGTGCCATATGATTGAAAAGTGTTCGATCTCGAATGTTTCAACATCAAAATCGCCGATCAAATTTCTCACAAAATATTAGTTCAAACCAAAGATCACAAAACTTTTATGAAACTGATAGAATTTCTTACGAATCTTTTTAATAAAAGAAAACATTATGACGTCGGATAATAAATGCCATTGATTTATTTACTGAGAATGTATCGAAGTGAAACTCGGAAAATAAATATCATACAATCATGTGTCAAATATCTATTTCATGTAGTAACCGCTTGTGTATAGTTTTTTTCCAGTGCTGTTCATTGGTGAAATGCAAACTAAAATTACTTTATTTTCATTTATTATGCCCATTTTCAATAATTCAGTTTGAATGCGACTGTACTCGTAAATATGTGCAAATAAATGTTAAGCTGATTCTGTCGGCAATTCAGTTTGTCTCAGTAGCCTGATATATAAAAGTGCCTAACTCGAAACTATGTTAGAAGTTTGGTGGTAGGAATTTGAAAAATTTTCGAGGACGTAAATACAAACAGGTACTTGTCAATCGATATAATCACAATTAACAATACTAATTAGGAAGCTTGGGATGGTTTACGATAGAGATTGAATCCATGCAGGGCATTTAAAAAAAAATAGCGATACTTGGAGAAATCTTTTTGAACATGGCACATATTTGAAATTGAATTGAAGACATTCTCTTGTTATAATTTATGTAGGATTTAATCGTTCATATTAATCAAAATCATGAAGAAATCATTCGAAACTATTTTTAAGTTATAAATCGATTGACTGTATCTATCAATGAATTATTTTTATTTTCAATTCATAAAAAAACCTGAAAAATAATTGTAAACGATACCAAAACTTCAAGAAGAAATAAGAGAGTATTAAAAATATCACACGTAGACCATAATACACATATTCAATAATGAACGGAGTTTTTCTGCTATTGAAATTCAGTTTGTAAAAAAAGGTCGGAGCATTTCTTGCTTTATCTCAAGTTTTTATGGATAAATACATGTTATGATTATACGATAAGCACAATTTGTATCTCTTCTTTGAAAATAAACAAAAAATATCAAAGGAAACATATCACATTGCAATTAGCAAATTCATAAGAATTCTAGGTATATGAAAATATATCTCGATAAGATATTTTATTTTCTTGCAGAAACTTTAAAAATAAACCCACCAAACTTTGACATTCGATTTACAGCAATCTCAATGGATCATCTTGAAAATATTAAAATGTGGTTCAATAGTGATACATTCATTCGGCAATAATAGATCTTCGATTTCCTCCGATGAGCATATCAGAACTTCAAAAAACAAATCTCTAAACTTCATCATTTGATATATTGAATTCAAACGGAAATGCTTAATTGCCTGCTTCTTGTACTTTTGTAAAGTAGGAACGATGATAAGATACTTGCAACATCAGTGGGCTGTATAAAATACTTACGCAAACTATTTATTATTTCAAAATGAAATTCTTATTGCATGAACTTTTGATCTCTTGATAAACTCAAGGTTAAAAAACAAAAAAATAACAGTATCTGTTGAATTATTCAGCTTAAGAAGCTTTAATGGTCCAGAAGAAGGTATTAATCATTACATTTCAACATTATTATTAAATTTATTCAAACTACGAACATAATGAAAAACGATACGATAGGTTTTTCTACACACAGTATTTCAGTTACACAACAATTTTGTGATCTCTATTCTATGGCAGAGTTGTTAGAGGCCAACGAATACATTGTCAAAAAAACATCATGATGACATGGTATTACTCATAGAAATTATTAGAGAAGTATTTTGTCACTCGTAGACTGAAGCTAATTTTAATAAGTGAATTCTAAAATTGAAAACATATCCTAGTTTCTACTATTACTGAAAGAAAAACATGATTCCATTCTGTTTCTTCTTCTGAATAAAGCATCATTATTACTGCGCATAGGCACGTAGATCGAAAATGAATTTTCCTAATTGAATTTCATTGCTATCCATCAATCGATTGAAATACTAACCATGTGTACGAATAAATGGCTTCCTCATCATTAGCACTTGATAAAAAAGAGAATAAAAAGGATTAAATTGTTTTCTGTGAACTTGCTTTCACATTGAAAAATAACTTGGAGAAAATCAAAAAGTACAAAAATCTGACTGCGTATATTTTTCAACATGAAACAATATTTCTGCACTTTCTTCAAATTCTGTTTCAATCTCGCTCTGGTATTTATCAATATATCAGTCAATATTCAATCATTTTAATTTTAGTTTGAACTTGAACTTTAAACGAGCATAATTTTGACTATGTACGTAAATAGAACTTGTCGTTCATATCGAAGTTCAAGAAAAGAAATCTGTTACTTGTTCCACATAGTGAACGTTTTCGTTTTTGGGCATGAAAACAAATCCTCCTCTCCAAAAGTGAACGTATCAGTAAGAACAAGAGCTTTCGGAACAGAATAAATATGATTATTTATTTTTTACATATCACCTGTCAATGTCAATTACGATACAATGAAACGTTTATACACAATGTAAGTTATCCTTACCATCGAGTAGTTCTATTAAATGAGAGTTTTTTTTATAAAGTGAAATTATTTTCTTCCACATCGAATGCTCACTGTAGATTGTTCAATATTTTCAGTTTTCAAAGTTTAAACATTTAAATTAAAGCAAAGTATTTTTTGTAGGTATTCATGAAAATTTACAGTTCATGATGAATCTATTAAAAAAATTGTTCTCATTTATATCTTATATTTCGATTTTATACTTTTTCCTTTGGAAGAAAAATAACATAACATTAAATCAGTTTTTAAATGATACTTTTCCTCAACTGATTTCTCAAGTTGATGAACACATTCAGATTGTATGCATAGACTGGAGCGATTTTCTAATAGGACTTCGATTTAGTATATTCATTCCTTGGAAACGTTTTTCGCCTGTAGAATAATTATAGTAATCGATGCGAAGAGTACAGAAAATGAAAAAATCCTACGATAAGTTCTCTCATATTGCGTTCGGTATAATATGTACGCAGAGTTCTGTAAGATCCAACAAATGATAATTTATAATAATTGATTGAATAAAATGTCATCAATCCATGAGACAATTGCAATCATGTTATTTTCTCTTTTGTATATCTCTTCGTTTTTATGATGGATCTTTATTTCATGTGTCATGGATTAATGTAAAGGACGAATTGAATAAAAAATACTGTCGAAATTGAAAACTATTGGCAAAAGCAATGTCTCCACAGTCATTGGCGACATGTGAGCACTTATAAATCACTATTGCTTTTTCATTGTCGCATGCGAATTCATCATCCTAATGTGTGGTCATTCATAGTATTTCTTCAAGGGGAAGCAAATCGTTTTAACAACAAGCGTATTCAATTTAATGCAGGATTAGGCACAAGAACAAAGTAACCTAGAACTTGATATAAGACATTATGAAGATCTTATAATGCCTATTGGGATATTTAGATGAATTATCATTTGCTGTTGGTATATCAAAAAAAGATGACGTTTATCTCTCTTTTCTTTAACTCTAGGCTTACAATTTTAAATTAATATCATACAATAAATAATGTATCTAGCAAGTTATCATTTTTTAAAACAATTTTTCATTTCAACCGTTTTATGTTTCAACCAAACTACCTTCAAAACTTTATTTAATTCGAAATTACATATAGAATACTGTATGGCAAAGTTCGTTTGATTTCGAATATTTTCTATCTCCATATTAGACATGAAAAGCATTTATAAAAAATTAATCACAACCAATCTGTCAATATTGCTAAATATGTCGTCTGACTTAAGTATTGAAAGGATTATATATTGTCAGAATTTTTAATTAGCGTTCTAGACGGCATACATCATGTGAATGAATGAATAAATGTATTTCAACCGTTCCTATTTCATCTATAAGTGCATTTCAACAAGATTAAACATATATTCCAAGTATTTCTTGTTTAGCACTTTTTTCATGTTATAACGAAGCAAAGATGCCCCATGTCGATTGTAATTATTCATTTACATCATTTCCAATAATGCAAATCAGAATCTAAGATTCAAGGTCGGAATGCTATTATTACTTGATTTTATTCTATGATGATACAATTTAATAGCTTTTTTGACTTAGTTATGTGTCATCACGAATGGTATCATACTCGTGTATTAATCTTGATGAACAGGTGTTCATGTCTGACTGAGTGATTCTCTGTATATTGATTTCTGGATGCACCAAAAACAAGAGAAGATTACTAGAAATAAAATTCTCTACAATTCAGTCTATGTTAATTACTGTTTGGGCAGTTGCTTTTAAATTTCTATGTAAATAAATGTTGGATGTACAATGTTAGTTGAATATCTTTTGAATGGACAATCGTGATCATATATTCGGCAATGTGAAGTATTTTTTTTAGAATTAATAATGTATATGTCGCAGTAGAATTTAAAATTCTACTTGTAGAAATTAAAATTGTAA